>JAXIVJ010001099.1:0-45000 GCA_036785665.1 Chirona hameri | reverse complement strand
TTAGGTGACCTCTGAGGTCATGTCAATGAACCAAAAGTCATCAAAATTGAAAATGTGTATAAATTGAATTTTATCGAGCTAGAATCATGAATGAGCATATCGCAATGCTAAATGGGTGCCAAATTCGTAATCAGCGTCACAAAATGTCCTAAAAACTGCCAAATTCCAAAAAGGTCATGTCAGGTCATCTGAGGTCAGTGACCTCGGTTGACCTGTCGATGCGCAATACCCCAATGGAATATATAATGATCTAAAATGGATACCAAATTTGAAATCAGCGTCACAAATTGTCCTAGAAATCGCCAGAAGCCCATAAAAGTCATCTGAAGCTCATTGGAGGTCAATGACTTCAGTTGACCTCTGAAAAGGTCAATCAAGGTCAAAATATCAGTGGGAACCACAACTTTCACCTGGAAACACCTTTGCATATGCTCCTGAACAACAAACACTGCTAAACTGCACAAGTTACAAGCATCGATCTGCGGGACGCCAGTTGCGCCTGACATGACCTTGAGAAACAGGTCACGGGTCATGTAAGTTAGAAATTCAAAATTGTCAGATTACATGTCAAATATTTCAAAAGGAGGGTACTCAAAGTTGCATTGCAATCGGGTAAAAACTACGCGACTTATTCCAGAAAAACCGAGGAGGGGGTGGCATCCACCCCCTACCCGGGCGAGGGTTAAGGTCTTCGCTCCAGAAATTCCCATGTATCTCGGAAACTATGCAAGCTAGAAACAAACTGAAAAAGCGATCGCCAGACATGGACATTTTTAATGGAGAACATGTCGCTAAATTTGATCACGGGATAATATTTGAGGCTCCAGAGTTTTTTGTTTTGTTTTGCAAAACCGTTTTTTGCTAATAACTTTTTATCTAATACAGATAACGAAAAACCGTTTACGACATGGTGTTTGTCTCGTCAAGGCGCGTTGACAAATTTACATGGTAACCTTGTTACTTCAACTTCAAAATTTGACCTAAAGTCACGTTACCTTGTTTAGTTTAGTTTATTTCAATCATCATCAACGGGCCAATCAAACCCACTTATAGATGAAGTCACAAACGTAGCGAAACACACGCTAAAACACAAACATACCAACTTAAAAGACACAATACAACATGTGATATAAAATGCGATATAAAACAAAGACATGAGATATTAAGGGGGTACATGACTAGACTGAACACAAAAATACATGCGGCCTACGTACAAGACATGACCTATGAGATATAAAACACTATGACTACACTGACTAAGAGTATTGTAGTGGAGTAAACGATGACATGTTTCCTAAAATTATAAAAGACACCATACAACATGTGATATAAAATGCGATACAAGACAAAGATATGATATATTAAATGAGTACATGACTAGACTGACAACTCAAAAATACCCACGGCCTACCTAAAAGACATGACCTATGAGATATAAAAGCACTATGATTACACTGACTAGAGTATTGTAGTGTAGTATACGATGACATGTTTCCTAAAATTACCAATCCCTGTATGTAATTACCAATCCCTGTAATCCCTGTATATCCTTGTAGAGTTTAGGAACGTGTTGCAATGACGAGGGATTCTGACAAACATACTGGACTTGACCGTGTTCACTCTGGCATGCGGCACGTGGAACAACAATCTGCTACGGAGTACACGGGGAGCAGCTGCCAACGGGAATGACTCTACATGGAAAGACGAGTCAATTTTGTTGTTGTGAATGTTTCTCAGGAGCATGATGTCGTATTGTAATATTCTTGCAGCGAGAGATGCTAGTCCGAAATGGCGTAGAAGACTATTATAATCCAAAGCGACATCTGCAACACGACAGCGAGCGCAGAGCCAAGTCAGGAACTTATGCTGAACTTTTTCAGTTCTTTTCAAGTGCGTGTTGGCAGCTCCTCCCCATATAACACAACCATACTCTAGTATTGATCGAACATTTGCGCAGTATGTCGATATGATTGACTTGGGATTGACATCGTACAATGAGCGACCATTTTTTTCCGGTTTGAAACGATCTCATCAAAAGACCGAGAGCCCTGTTGGCTTTCTTCATCACAGCGTCTACGTGGGCACCAAAAGTCAACTTTCCGTCTAACATCACTCCCAGGTCTCGCATTTCGTGCACTCTTTGAATCACCTCACTTCCCATCGTGTAAACGCCTGTGATATGGGTTTCGTTCGCAGAGTTAGTGAGAGGATTTTACATTTCACTGGGTTCAGTTTTAACTGCCACGCTGCCGACCACTGGCAGAGCCCATCTATATCAGCCTGCAGGCCGCGAACATCACTAAAACTGTCAACCCTAGCATATAGCTTAAAATCATCGGCAAACAGGAGACAATCTGAGCGTACAACAGCTGGCAGATCATTGACATAACATGCGAACAGAAGAGGGGACAAAAGCCCCCCTTCTGGCGTCCCCGACAGTACCGGGGCCCACGCTGAGCATTTGCCATTCTCAACAACCCGCTGCTCTCTTTCAGACAAGTACGATTTGAGCCAGGACAGTGCTTTTCCGGTCATATGATACGATTTTTCCATTTTTAGAGCCAAGAGTTTATGATTTACACTCTGAAATGCTGAACTATAGTCAGTATAAATTACGTCTGTTTGAGAGCCAGCGGATATGTTGTTCCAGGCCATGCGCAACATCGACCCCAGGTTCGAGACACAGGAACGCCCCGGCATGAAACCATGCTGCTGACTAGTGAGAACCGGGCGCACATGACTCACCAACATACTGTACACCACCTTCTCCAATATCTTACTGAACAGTGGCAGCAAACTAACGCTTCTGTAATTCGTCGCACACGACTTATCCCTTTTTTGAAAATAGGTACGATGTTCGCACGTTTCCAAGCTTTCGGACAAACGCCTTGTTCAATAGACAAACGACACAACTTTGTCATTGGTACGGCTAGTTCATGCGCACATTCGGGTATGATACGGGCACTCACATCGTCAGGACCACATGCCTTGTTCCTATTTGTGCACAATAGTATTGCACGGACAAGATCTTCTGACACGTCAAATGAGGACAGATTGCCTATCGCATAATCCGGTGTCGGGGGTATCATATTTACGCCAGGGTCCGATAATTTACTAGTAAACGTGCGGTTCAGTAGCTCAGCTTTCTCACGATCACTATCAATCTTTCTACCACCGTCTATTAAACAAGGCGTGCTCGAGTTGCTTCCTTTTATACACTCAAGAAATGTCCAAAAACGCTTCGGATTAGATGACAGATCACCAACCAATCCTTTCAGATAAATTGCAAATTTCAAACTCGTTAGTCGTTTGAACTGACGCCGCTTCTCGCTGAATACTTGCTGGTTGTTTTCATTCCGGTTCCTCTTCATCCTGCGGTGCGCCGCCTCCTTCTCGCTGAGAGCTGATCGCAGCTCGCGGTCAAACCAGGGAGGCTGACGACGCGATAGTGTTACCACCGGGATGTGGTCACGGATAGCCGATGTGAGGAGGTCGTAAAAAGTCTAACGCCTCATCCACTGGCACACCATCCAGCAGATTCCACGGTGTGAACTGCAGAGCCCGCCTCATGGCATCCCAATCGGCCCTTTTGTAGTTCAGTGCAGATTTCCGGGACACCAGTGGAGGTGACTGAGGCACAGCTCTGACGTCACACGTTACTTCCAGGTGGTCGGATGGAATGAGACCCGGTTGGACGATCGCGCTGGCTTGCCTGAAATCAAGACCCATGTAGAATATGTTGCATATAGGGAGGCGTGTCTAGACGAGACAAACACATGGTTGTCCGTTTTACTTCTCTATCTTCATTATGCCGCGAGTAATTGACACAAAAGTGATGGTAACCTCGGATGACCTCAAATGACGCCATAGGGGTCACTGAATAAAACTTGCACTTGGATGATCAATAGTATCCTATAATAACATGATCCAGAAGTAATTGGACTAATATCATGCATATCTTCGAAATAGGAAGCATTTGCATATTTCCCCATTGACTTATTATGGGGAGGTCACGAAATTGACCTGGCCTTAGGTCACCGATATCAAAATTCAAAGATAAACGAATTGTAAGTACCTATGCCTTCATGACACCGTGTAAGTTTCAAACTGATCGGTACAAAATTCTGGCCTTGGCACAACTGCAAACATTTTTGGAGTTGGGTCACCTGACCTGGTCGGAGAGACCGGAGAGACCGGAGAGACCGGAGAGACCGGAGAGACCGGAGAGACCGGAGAGACCGGAGAGACCGGAGAGACCGGAGAGACCGGAGAGACCGGAGAGACCGGAGAGCCCGGAGAGCCCGGAGAGTCCGGAGAGGCCGGAGAGGCCGGAGAGGCCGGAGAGGCCGGAGAGGCCGGAGAGGCCGGAGAGGCCGGAGAGGCCGGAGAGGCCGGAGAGGCCGGAGAGGCCGGAGAGGCCGGAGAGGCCGGAGAGGCCGGAGAGGCCGGAGAGGCCGGAGAGGCCGGAGAGGCCGGAGAGGCCGGAGAGGCCGGAGAGGCCGGAGAGGCCGGAGAGGCCGGAGAGGCCGGAGAGGCCGGAGAGGCCGGAGAGGCCGGAGAGGCCGGAGAGGCCGGAGAGGCCGGAGAGGCCGGAGAGGCCGGAGAGGCCGGAGAGGCCGGAGAGGCCGGAGAGGCCGGAGAGGCCGGAGAGGCCGGAGAGCTGGAGAGCAGGAGAGCCGGAGAGTCGGAGAGCCGTAGAGCCAGAGAGCCAGAGAGCCAGAGAGCCAGAGAGCCAGAGAGCCAGGGAGCCAGAGAGCCAGAGAGCCAGAGAGTCAGAGAGCCAGAGAGCCAGAGAGCCAGAGAGCCTGAGAGCTTACAGTCTGTCATATATGTCAGTTTGTCACTGTAAATGCCCATCAGGTACAGGACGTAGTGGACCCAGTGAGCCATCAGGACCCAGTGAGCTGGAAGACAAGGCCAGCCACCATTCCATTGTCGACCGAACTGGTGACCTACACACCGGCCTTGGCCGCCGGGATTCCGTAGCGTAAAGCATTGTAAATCGTCCAGTGGGTCGTCTCACTTTTACCGAAAAATGGAGACTCGACTGGACTCGAGAAAAGCGCCAGATATGTCGGGCTTCCAAATAGTGAAGGGAAAACACCGATCATGAACTCCGCAAGAAGTATATGTACTTGTTTGTTAACCCGCGCGGCGCTGAGGGGGGGGGGGGGGGGGGGAAATTGTACCCCTCCTCCCGAAAATTCTCAATAACTAAAAAATTATGAAAGATATGAAAATGAAACTTTCGAAACTTTATGCATTCTTAATTATACGTCTTCTGACAAAATTTGGTTGTAATTGGTCAATTAGTTTGGCAGGTGGTGACTTTTTAGTACGTAATGTCATGCCATTTTTGGTGGAAAAGACGTTAAATGTTTGTAAAATCGTTAAAAATAGAATTTTGATGTAAATCACAAAATAAAAACGTCAAAAGGAAGGAAATAACATTTTATTCTAAATGACCTCGGATTTTCGAAATTTTTGATTTTTGATTAAACAAAATAAAACAACTTTTTTTTAAAATAAAATTTCCACAACAGTATTTTGTTTTTAATATATTATAAAAACCGGAAGATATATTAGAAAACCTAGTATGGACGAAATCCAAACCAAATTTCAAAGCTATATTTTTTTTACTGACTTATAAGAATAAGTAACTCAGAACGTTATTTTTTTGAAAATATGTTTTTTGTTTTGTTTTAGTGACCAGATACAGACAAATAAATGTTTCCGCTGTATTTCTGAGACAAAGCTGGTCTAGACACATGCCTTTAGACACATTATTTATATTAATCAATTTTTACTTTTTACCTTTATGAGACCCGACCTTGACCTTAGGGCCATTATATGGGGTCAGGTTGTGAAAATGGTCTCTACTATCGAATTATACGCGTACAATAACCGATACAACATGTGTCGTATGGCTTTCGCAGAACTGTGACCTTTTGTGAGCTGACCTTGACCTTGACCTTTGCATACAATTTAACTTTCGCTTATACGGGAGATGCATGATACCTTTGAGAGCACCTTGTGCGATAATGGTCGCTAGCTAATGC
The DNA here is from genome assembly GCA_036785665.1 of Chirona hameri. Classification (NCBI taxonomy): domain Eukaryota; kingdom Metazoa; phylum Arthropoda; class Thecostraca; order Balanomorpha; family Balanidae; genus Chirona; species Chirona hameri. Next base: position 38,941 of record JAXIVJ010001099.1, on the reverse strand, counting down.
TAGCTAATGGTCGCTAGCTAATGGACAGTATGGCCCAAAAACTAAAATACCTTAAGTTTTTCTCTTTGACCTGATCTGACCTGACAGGTGACCTTGTTTTAAGAATTTCGGGTCGGCAATATATTTGTCTACTTGAGAGCTTTCGATCGTAGCCTTATGCGTCGCGCTGCGGTCATTAGTTCGGAAAATACGAGGGGGAGGAGGGGGGGGGGGGGGGGGGGGGGTAGGAGGTAAAATTTACCCCCCAGCGCCGCGCATTCGGCTGGAGACCCCAGCGCTGCGTGGGTTAAATTTCGCCGAAAAAATTATTTTCGAAATTGAAAAGTTGTTATTTCATTTTTAAATTGAGACTCGATCAATTTGACACCATACACTATGCATAAGATAATGCAGAAAAGTAGATCAAAAGGTGAATATTTCCCTTCATGTCCATATTATCCAAAATTGATGACTTGGGCCTTTGAAAGGCTAAAATTAACTTTTCTCGAGGCATTTCCATGCATAACCCCTGCTATTCAGTTTTTGCCCTTCACTTCGATTTTTATGGAACGAGCAATATTCCAAGGTTATTCCAAGGATATTTCAAAATGTTGCGTTCTTGATGAAAAATGAACCCATGAACATGTATTATAACACCTAATGACCGTAATCGACAGTTTGTCCTCGTGATTTCGGATGACTTTGGCCTGAACCAATGTTATAAAATGCTTCGTAAAAGTCATATAAGTTGATCATAAATCATAGAAGTCGATGGTTCAATGACTTAACGGGTCAACGGGTTAGTGGGTCAATTTATCTCCGGCGAAATGTCAATGGGTTAAAGGGAATAGTGCACCCTTAACATTATTATTTTAAACTGAGATAGCCAGATTGTGGGGCGTAATGAGAAATCTAAAAATCTGAAAGGAAAAAAAATCCTTCCAAAACGACCTAGTTGCTGAGTTTCAACGCAAAAAAATGTTGGGATTATTTAGTTTTATTTTAAATGGACACATCTCGTGACGTTTCGCACACGTCATTAGTGTGATTTCTACAGCACTTCGTTTTCGCTATTTGAACCGACCGCCACCGAAACCTATCCGCATCTTGCTGCAATTTTCAGTAGCTGAGTTTCCATCAATTATACGTATCGTATCAAAATGTGAATTGTACACACCTATTAGATCGTGACCTATGACCTTTTCGTCAAGGTCATGTCAGACCCCAAAGGGCCGTTGTCCTGACCCCAAAGATCACCAGTTGACCGATATGCTCAAAATGGGTTGCCTGTGGATTTGCATTATGGAAGGCAACACGTTACTTTTTACGGTGTGTCTCTATCTCTCTCCGTTCGGAAGATATACTAAGGGCCCTGTGCAATCGCTATTTTTGGACGAAGTCGATCTCAGGTCATTCACTTGACCTGGAAGGTCACCCGTTGACCTCAAACCTAAACCTCGTACACTGTTAAATTCCTCTCATGACAGGCAATATGCTGGTTCTTACTGCATTGCTCTATCTGGCTTGGTTTGGAAGTTAACAGCTGTGCCTTTTTGGGACCCCCGTAGGGCGAAGGTGAGAAAAGTTTCCCGTAGGGAGAGGGGTAAGTGAATAATTGGGTCAATTTCAAACCAATTTCCAAATGAAAATTACAAAAGGATGCTTCGTGAACGTTTTTTGTTGTTGTTGACAATTTGACGTTTTGACAATTTATGTGTATCCAAGTCAGAAACGAGCTATTAGCCGTTTTCACGAAGGATTTTATTCGCCTGGCGATTCGGGCGTTTTGTGCGTTTGGGGCGTTTGGGGCGTTTGGGGCGTTTGGGGCGATTGGGGCGATTGGGGCGTTTGGGGTAAATGGGTCTATAGCTTGTGAGAAAACAGCTTTTCTTGGTGATTTTTGGTATCAATCGAAACTTTATGAATACATGTATAATTATATGCTCTTGCAATGCAATATTTCCCGTTAGTTTGCTTTGAATATTCAAGTTCATGAGCAAATCTGGCAACTTTGGGTTGGTTTAGTTCCTTCTACAAAATATACCTAAAACTCCCCAAGAAGAGGCTTAAAGGTATACAACATAATCAGCTTTGATTAAATAAAATACGGAATTTACAGTTAGTTAGGGGAAAATTGAAGATATTTATGACAAAGAAATATAATATTATGATGAAAAATGCAATAAAACGCCAAAAGCTTAGACAGCCCTTAATTCAACGTCGCTTCGTATCGTCCCATTTAGAGTGGTAATTTATTGCTTTCCGAAAACCGGAACAAACCTTGCAAGGAATCAATCACACCAAATATTATTGAGTTGATTGATTGCTTAAAAGGACATTGCCACCTCGCAGGTTAATATGGAGTTTTTGATGTGTATCGGTCGATTAAGTGTGTCCGATTTCACCTGCAAAATTTGGTTCCCGAAACTTCCCGCATTAGATCAAAAAATACATTTGCACCACTCCTGCTTGCCAAGTATTCGTAAAATTGGAGTCGCCACATGACTATTTAGAATCACTTCTTTGCGGACTGTTATTTTCTTTTGAATGTTGCAATCTCAACATCACCATTCCGTCAGTGCACATTAAAATTAAAAAGCGTGTGCAGTTCATTATATTTGCAACAACCTTAGCCTCTTTCATAATAAAACAGCAATAATTGCTATGGCTCGACTTTGGGACCGTAGGAGTTATGTGACCTATACCTTATAAAACAGATAGACTTTTCAAGGTCAAGTCTCAGCGAATTCGTACGCTTCGGCTTTGGGCGGGCGCCAATACCACAGCCAAACTGGATGAGAGCGACCATCATTAATCTAGTACTGAGCACAGCTGGAACCAACGTTTTGGAGTCAGAAATAAATACAAAATGCTTTGCCGATACACTGCTTTAGGTGCTGCGGGAGCAAGTTTGAGCTTGAGCACACATGATTGTTGATCCCCACCATTCATGTAAGCTGCTTTTTAGAAATCCTCCGGAGGTGGCAATACCCCTTTAATTGATGAATCTCACAAAAATCCAAAATGACCTCAGAAAAGGCACTTATAAACCCATGAAACATGCGGGCTTGCTGCAGCCACTGGTACTGTAAACACAAAAATGCCAGCCCAGGCGGCCGCGCGGCATGCCGGTCAGCGCTGAGACGACCCATGCACGTCGCCAGGAACGTAGGAACGTAGGAACGTCACGGAATGTCTGTGTGTGTGTGTGTGTGGGGGGGACGGGGACGGGGGGGGGGGGGGGGGGGGGGGGCAGTGAAACTGTGATATCGTTTTGAGAGTACCCCAACCCCCTATGGAATATTTCTTTGCAGATTTCGGCTGTTCTCGTCTTGGCAAACCTTTTGCCATCACAAACGTTTCTCACCAAGCAAAAATAAAGATTTTAGCCCCCACAAATGGCCGAAAAGAGAAGGGGCCATGGCCCCCGCCCCCTGTTCCTACGCCTAAGCACGTCACACAGTCAGCTGGCTGAATAGCTGCGTAAACGACCCCGGCTGACAGCCGGTCAGTGGAACCCATGGCGGACACTCGTCCTCGCAAAATGACAAAAACGAAATTGCTTATTATCATTAATTATTGCTTTCAAAAGTGAGTATCACTGGAAATATCAATGGACTAATTCATCTAGTTTTCATTGAAAGAAGCCATTATTCCTGAAAACCATGTCGTTGAAAAATATGACCATTTCCCGAACCCGCACTTCCGGGATTCGAGCAAGATGGAGTCGCACCAAACACCCCATCACCAGAGTTAGTTGAAGATGAAGTTGTTAATTTTAAGAAAACTATGTTGTTATCATTAAAATGGAATATCCAGAAAAGTGCATTCATTCCCAAAATTGCAATTGATACAAAAAATTAGCGGGAAAAGCCGTGTTCTTACGAGCTATAGACCCATTTACCCAAAACGCCCCAAACGCCCCAAACGCTCCAATCGCCCCAAACGCAAAATCCTTCGTGAAAACGGCTATCATGGGTCGCACAGATAATTCATCAAGCTGTAATTGTGTGTCCCAATACCCTGGTTATACTTTGACCTAGGGCCTCCCGTATGTAAGGAGCTGGGTAGGCAAATGCCCACCCAATACTCCAAAATGTCCACTCAAAGGCGAAAATTTGCCCACCCAGAATTTGCCCAAGCAACTATGAAATTACGGGCATCCGTAATCTCCCGTCCCCTCTCGGTGACCAAAAAACAACAAAAAAACTAGTTTGGCATCCGTAGTCAATTTGTCCTGTTTGGAAGCATTTGTATGCGCATAGACAAACAATTATCACGCTCTGTTTACAAACAAATTCATTTTAACACTTGTTGCTGGCGGCGTTGGCCATGAGGCCTGACTGGCCCTGACCTTGGCACTAGTTTTGCTTTCAAGTCAGTGGCGGCAGAAGGTATTTGCGGATGGGGGGCAAAGAAACCCAGGGGCCACTCGGCCAAAGGCCCTCTCCCCCTCTCCCACGGCCAAATCCCCCCCCCCCCACAAAAAAAAAAATGGCGCGAAATAGTATCTCCTCGGATTTAGGTCACTATATTTTGCAGGGCCTCTAAATGGTCGCAAAAAAAACGTCGGATAGGCCCATGTTGAAGTCCAGGCCTTCTGAGGGACTCTCGGGCCTACCGAGGGCCACACTCAGACTGACTGAGGACCTTCTGTCGGCCTTAGATGGCCCCTCAGGCTGGTTGGGGCATCTCGGGGCCATCGGTAAACTTATTGGAGGGCCCCTCTTACAAATTTATGGGGGTAAAATCACATGTTTGCTCCCCAACTTCTTGAGTGGGGAGGGGGGGGGGGGAGATGCCCCCTCCCCCTCCCCCTTATCCGCCGCCACTGCTCCAAGTGGTTTCACCCGTTTCTCCTTCCATGCCGCCTAGGTGAACAGTGCAAATTGGGCCTCCGGCCATCTGGAAAATCAAAGTTTGCTTACCACCACAGTTCAAGTTTGACCATGCCACCTAAAAGGGACAGGGTACATTGCTGTTTTTATTTTCAAGAAACGAACATGGTAAGTGCAATGCCCTCCTTCATTTTCAGCACGGAATCATTGCTGCGGCGATACTGGCAAGAGTTCCGCGTTTCCGTGCTGTGGTCGCTAGATCCTGCTTCGGACGCAGCGACTTCTTCGTGTTCGGGCCACGGGAACTCCGGTCAGCAGCAGATATAATGATACTGACAAAGAACTGAGCAGAGGGGCGCTTGGCAAAGATGCCCTCACTATTCCATTTCAACCAGAAGAGAAGCCTCTCAAATCCCAGAAGTAAACCGAGAAGCCTTATAAATTTGGTAACAGAAGATAAAATATTCAGTTATTGAAATATGTCACTAACGGGCATCGTTACTAACGGCAAGTAATCAATTGTTGATTTGCGTTTTTTTCCCTCGAAGCATCGCGAACAATTCTTCTACCGATATATAATCAATAATCAATTAATTTGATTCACAGATTTGATATAAAATGGACATTGACTGCATTTTTAACACAACAATTAAAAAAAAAACACACAAAATAATGCCTACGGACATCATATACTGGTTACGACCGATTTAGCTCCATTTATACTAGGTTTTAATTTGATGCATGATTATTATTTCATAACCATCAATGTTCCAAGCGGCTTGGAGCGCTGCCAATCTTCGCGGGTTGCAAGGTGTGCAAGCACGATTTTTAGGGTCGAGAAGAAAAATATGCACATAACTGTCCTGAAACGTCACAAGTATTAATATTGAGAAGAAATTGACAGCCACATAACAATTGCTCCGTCAAGAGGCGCGATATTTGAGGTTTTGGAAGGCTGGAGCACTATTTTACTATTTGAAGCAGACCGTACCTGGGTATCACGAGGAAATGAGACTGGAGCAAAAGGGAGGACCAAAAGACATGCCCCCTCCCTTCTAGGGCTAATGGGCCCCCTGGAGCTGCCGGTGCCTTCTCCCCATAATCTAAGCCGCCTCGCCAAAATGCCCACCCAGTCCAAAATCCTTACAGGAGGCCCTGCCTTTACCTTATTGAGAAAAGCACGATTTTGTTCTGTCACGTCTGCGTTTAGGAGCGTCTTACCCTAATTTTAAATTGTCTCTCAATCATCTTCAAATGTGTCCATGCTGGTAATTGTCACACAAGTGAGAATTTACGGATGTTGGGAAAATATTAACGGTGCAGTATCGTGAATCTTTCACTTGTCCTTTTCCTCTGAGAGCTCTCTGCATAAACATGCTCAGGGAATAATAATTAGGTACCTTGGCCAATGGTCATTCCGTCCATGAGCACTGAACACATAAACACTTCAAGGGGATTGTTTCAACCGACACATGTGCTATTTAATATACGACAAAGAGAGAAGTCAGCTTTAAAGCAACTAGAAGTAAGTTCATCGTCCCAGCCTAAATAGTTGAACGTCTCATTTATGAACCCTACAGCGTGGCCAGCACGTTACGGACCGAGCCGCTCCTTCGCTGCTCCCGGGGCGGCTGGCAGCGTAAGGCCGCCATAGGGAAACCGGGCTAAATTCGTAATATAAGCATGATTACAACGTATTCTTCAGGAAATGTAACAAACGTACGCTTGTCAGATACATGTCAGCCATGCCAGATAAAACCATTGTTCAGGCATGCTACCCAATTCCGGTACTTTGTAACTGTTGCGGTTGGTCCGCCTTTTTGTATTAAATAAATAGTTATTGGTCATATTTAACGTTACAAATGTCGGAAAATGCCTCCTCCCTTGATCATTTCTGGTTATTGGATGTACAAAGCACAATTTGTATACAAACGTACCCCCGTTCTAGAAAGAAAAATGTTCTGGGAATCCAAGGCTAACATTCATCTTCCTGTAGCGTTGCATGGTTGTCCGCCAAATTGCATTGCATTTGCAAATTATTGCTGGCAACGACAAATAATTGGCAAATGCTTTCCATTTAGAGGTTACACGTCAGATCGGGCCAACTTTGTATAGTCTGCTGTGTTACTCTAGTCCTTCAGGCAAATATTTTGATCAGGGCCCTTGCAAGGTCACATGAGGTCATCCGAGGTCACCAACACTTTTTTGTCAATAACTCTCGACAGCATGAAGATAGAGAACTGAAAATGGCACTCATGTCTTTGTCCCATCGAGGCACGTCTCCCAATTTGCAACATGACCTACTTGGGTCACCACTTGACCTTGACCTGATGTCAATTTTTTAGATTGACCTATCCTGATCAAATTGAATACGATTCAAAGTGCCTTGAAGAGACGAACACGATGGCGTCAACATTATTGCCTTATCTTTATTAGGTAAAAGGTTATTTGCGAAAACATTTGCCAAAAATAGCCTTTTTGACATGTGATGACCTCTAGAGCCTAAACCGTTAACCTGAGCTAAAATTTGAGGACGCCTTAGCGATTGCATTTTTGAAGAGTTTGTTATTGGGTTTTCCGTTTGTTCCTGGATGTCATAGTTCCCGAGATATTTGGGGGGTTTCGAAGCAAAGTCATAAAACTGGAACATCTGACCTTTGATGACCTCTGGTGACCTGAATATTTACCTAAGCCAAAACATGACAGAAATAGTTTCGACATGATTTTTGACGAGCTTTCGAACGGTATTTTAATCGCACCAGCAGTTCTGTCACAAGAAAATGTACACGTATACAATATTACACTCATGATCGCCCAGGAATCAAAATGATTTTTTAAAATAATAATTGACGTTTTGTCAGTCCTATATTAAACTGTCATAGACCATCAGCACAAGATATTGAAGAATCAATATTTTTGTACCATATGACAATTCATTTTATGTGGTCATCTGCTACTATCCCAGAAAAAACGACGAGTTCATGCCATAATACCTCCAGGCCATCGTTCCCTAACGACTACAGTAAATTAAACATGTATACCATCGAAATAGCTTCAAAAAGGTACCCGAATCCCTCTTATCGAATTTAACCAAACAAGTACTTTATCGCTCATTATGTCGAAGTACGTTGTCATTTTCTTCGTTCAAAATAATTGACAAAATAATTTTGTCCATCCAGCATCTCTTGCCATTTCGCTTCACGTCTTAGAATACATCGTCTTTGATTAACTTGTGAAGTACAGCAATATTGTATTCTTTGAAAATATATTTACCCCACATTTATGATCAATATCACGCACACGACACCTCGATAAATACACATAAGTGGTACATAATACATATCACATCATCTCCGAGCGGCATATAACATATAACATACATAGTTGAACACATCATGTCACTAATGGCAAAGGGCGCGAATTCCCATACAATGATAATGCAATGTTGACCAGAAGGGGCACGGACCAGCCGTCCCCGTGACTCTGTCTAGTCTACACGGACACACATTTGGACAAACAGTTAAATAATCGCATCACAGATACAGAACAGCTGATTGGCGACCTGACGGCCAGCCAGGGCACAACCCCGCGGGGCATATAACGATTCCGTTGTCGGCCAGAGGCAAATGTTGCGTTGGAGAGATGACGGGTCTACTTGCCATAGCTGGGGTAGGACGGCTTGGGGCAGACGGTGACGTACTGGTTCTGGTTCTGGGTGCGGGTCACGGTGACATACTGGTTCTGCGTCTCGGTCTGGGTGACGTACTTGTACTCGGGGTACGCCGAGGTGACCGTCTGGGTGACGTAGCGCGGCTCCTGGCGGGTCTGGGTGACGTACTCGTTCCTGACCTTGGTCTCGGTGATGTAGCGGATCTCGGGCACGGCCTGGGTGCGGTACGCCGTCTTGGTGACGTAGTTGGGAACGCGCGCCGTCTCCGTGTAGTAGCTGCTCACCACCACCGTATCGGCGTACGTCACCGTCTTGGTGCGCGTGGCGAAGGCCGTCTCGGTGTAGTACTTCTGCTTGGTGGCGTACTTGGTGTTGTACAGAACCTTGGTGCTGACTCGCACCTCGGGAGCGCCGTAGCTGGTGATGACCTGCGTCTGGGTGACGGTGCTGGGCAGGAACTCAGTCTCGGTCAGCTCCTGGTAGCTCGTCGTCGGCTCCAGAACCTTATGTGAGTTGAACTTGGTCTCGAACTCGAGCTTGGTGGAGGTGATGGTGATGTACTCGGTCTGCGGCTCGCAGGCGGGCGCGCCGTACCCCGTGGACGGGGCCGGCGAGTTGAAAGAGGGCCCGATGGGAGGAGGAGCGCCATACTGAGGAGCCGCAGCAGCACAAGCCGCCCCAGCCAGCAGCATCAGAGTCAGACCCGTCATCTCTCTCGGTGTGTGTGTGTGTGTGTGTGTGTGTGTGTGTGTGTGTGTGTGTGTGTGTGTGTGTGTGTGTGTGTGTGTGTGTCTGTGTGTCCGACTGCGGGGTGAGTGGGAGACTGCCTCTCCGGCCGGCGACTGCTCGCTTTATACTCGGCGGCGAACACTTTCATAACTGGCCTCTGGTCGCCATGACACTGGGTACGAAACGCTTGAAACATACAAGCAGATATATAAACGTCTTAGGTGTAGATAACTTATATTAGCTACCTTTGAATATTTCACTTACAGTATTTGGCGTATCAAGTCAAATATTGTGCTGGGGGCGATGCTTAAACACAAAAAGGAACTGAAAAAGAGGAACGAATAGGAAAGTACCTACTTATCAATGACTCAAAACACGATGCAAGCTTAATATTGAACCTTCACGGCCAATAATTTATACAGATGGTATGCATATAATTTTCAACTGCCATAGACAAAAGGTACGTAAAGTCTTACGAAAAGGTTTGTAAATTTAAATGTCATCTATTTTCAATCGAGTTGACGGGATACGAGCATCCCGGTCGAAATAACAGATGGCGAGAAGGGGAATTAATTTGCATTGAAATATTTTTCGTTTTGTTATGGCATTTCAGCATTATTACGCAAATAATAAGTTTAACCCTCGCCCTACGGGGGTCAAATAATAAGTTTAACCCTCGCCTGGCAGGCCCCCCTGATGTTTTTCTTGAATAACGTTTGACACATGAAGTGCATCTTGCTGCAATTTTTGGAAGCTGAGTTTACAACAATTATACGTGGGCTGTAAAAAATGTAATTGAAATTGGTTAAGCAATTTGGGAGATAATAATATTTTGATGACGTCATGTTGGTAAAAAAATGAGAAATATTTGAACAATCGTAGAAAACAGAGTTTTAAAGCAAATTGCAAACGCAATTCACCAAATATGCAAAATTGCATTCTCTTTAAAATTGCAATCTTCGATTTGCAATTTTTTTTTTGTCCCCTAAAACAAAACAAAAACTGATTTTTCGGGAAAAATCCTCACAAAATCCAAATTGTCAAAGATATTAGAAAAACCGGAATATATGTGAGCGAACTGAGTATGGGCAATACCCATATCAAATTTCAAAGCAGTTTCTTCCTTTTTGACTGAGGGATGACTTCCTAAGTGTAAGAAACTGATGACGTCATTTTTTAAAATAAGTTTTGTTAACATTTTTTGACAAGATACGAACAAATAATTACCTTTTTTGTATTTCTGGACTAACACTGGTCTAGGAACATGCTTTTTAATTACATTTATCAATTTCTAATTTTGAGGTTTTCTGAATAGCAAAATCGCTGTTCTGGACGTGGTAAATCCTAGGTCATTCACTTGACCTGGAAGGTCAGCCGTTGACCTGAAACAAAAAAATCGCATACTGTTAGATTCCTCTCATGACAGGCAACATGATGGTTCTTACCGCATTGCTCTAAGCTGCTTGGTTTGGAAGTTAACAGGGAAGTCTGTCAGGCCCCCCCCGTAAGGCGAAGGTGAAAAAAGTTCCCGTAGGGCGAGAGTTAACCCGCGCGGCACTGGGGCGGGGGGGGGGAAATTTTACCCCACCTCCCGGATTTTATAAATAACTTTAAAACAATCACAGATATCGAAATGAACCTTTCGGTACCCTATGCTGCATCAATTCTACGTTTTTTTTGTGTCAAAATTGCATTGCAATTAGTCAAGTAGTTTGAAGATAATAGCCGTTTTCACGAAGGACGATTGCGCTGAAAGTTTCTGAAAAGTTCTAACAAGTGTTGTTATTTTTTTTTCTCTCTCTCTAACATGGTATAGAAGTCTTAGTTCGACGATCCATTCCTTAACTACATAACTTTTACATGCGCTTTGTGGCTTGAAATGTCCCTCATAATTGTGTAATATGTTGGTAAGTATATAATAATTTGACAACATTGCGGTTTGGTGGTAATTAGTAGGTATCAGTAGGTATTGATAGGTCAGCTGTGATCAGTAGTGATCTCTACCGACTGAAACTTCTCAAAACTTCAGAATGATTCAGAAACATTCTGTGGCGTGTGACGCTATTGGACGCAAGGACTCGCCCAATCCGGCCCAATCCGGCGGCCGACCTGTGCGGCTTGGCTTTGTCCATGTGCGTGCGGCACGCGGGTCGAAAGCGGCGACGAATCTATGCTGGAACCTCACTGCGCATGCGCAGATAGACCTGTGATCCATGACGCTGCCAGATTTAGTAACTAGTATGACGGTATGCTACACTAAACGAATGGACTCCAGACGCATGTTCTTTAAAAACGGCCAATTTTGTATCATAAACTTGTTACGAGCTCAATACATAAGTCCATAAGTATTGAATAGTGATAATATCCCCTAAATCAGTAATTTATTTCTTGGAATGTAAAATATACTAAAACTTCTATGCCAAAACTTCTCAGAAACTTTTCAGAAACTTTTCAGCGCAATAATCCTTCGTTAAAACGGCTAATGAAGTTTTGGTAACGTCATGTCATGACATTTTTGGTGTAAAAATGATAAATGTTTCCGAAAATCGTAGGAAATCGAGTTTTGAAGCAAATTGAAAGCAAAAAAACAAAAGGAAAGGAATGTCATTTTCTTCAAAACGGCTTTCTCGAATTTATAAAATTTGAGTTTTTAATCCCCTCATTTTTTTCGGGATTTGTTTCTCTCCTCACAATTAACCCTCGCCATACGGGGGGGGGGGCCTGATAACCCCCTGAGGTTTTTATTGAATAACTTTTTACACATGCGGCGCATCTTGCTGAAACTTTTGGTAGCTGAGTTAACAACATTTACACGTATGCTGTATTTTTTTTTGTAATTGGTTAAGTAGCTTGGGAGATAATCATGTTTTGATGACGTCATGTTGGTAGAAAAAGGATAAATATTTGAAAAATGGTAGAAAACAGAGTTTTTAAGGAAATTGCAAACACAATTCACCATAGATATACATAGATATAAAATGGCATTCTCTTTAAAATGGCAATCTCGGATTTGCGAAATTTTGGGTTTTTGACCCCTAAAATAAATAAAAACTGATTTTTTGGAAAAATCACCACAAACTCAACATTTTCAAAGATTTTAGAAAAACCGGAATATATGTGAGAGGACTGAGTATGGAAAATACCCATAGCAAATTTCAAAGCAATATCTTCATTTTTGACTGAGTGATGGCTACCTAAGTGTAAGGAACTGATTACGTCATTTATTTTAATAACCTTTTTTGACTTTTTTTGACAAGATACGAGCAAATAATTAAAATTTCTGTATATCTGAGCCAAAACTGGTGTAGGAACATTCCTTTTTATTTACATTTATTAATTTCAAATTTTGAGGTTTTCTGAAGAGCAAAATCGCTGTTCTGGACGTGATAAATCCGAGGTCATTCACTTGACCTGGAAGGTCACCCGTTGACCTGAAACCTAACAATCGCAAACTGTTAGATTCCTCTCATGACAGGCAACATGCTTGTTCTTACTGCATTCCTCTAAGTTGCTTGGTTTGGAAGTTAACAGGGAGGGGCCTGTCAGACCCCCCTATCCCGTAGGGCGAAGGTGAAAAAGCTCCCGTAGGGTTAGGGTTAAAATTGTATAATCTATTTAAAAAAAACGGAATAGATATTCGAGAACCAGGTATGGATGATATCCAAACCAAGTTTCAAAGCAATATCTTTATTTTTGACTGACTTATGGCTTCCTAAGTATAAGTAACTCATGACGTAATTTTGTTTGCTTTTACTGACCAGATATAGACGAATAAATGGCACCACTGTATTTATGAGGCAACATTAATCTAGAAACATGACTTTGTTGTTCAGATTAATCAATTGCAAATTTTGACCTTCTGCGACCTGACCTGTACTTCACCTAAGGACCATTATATGGGGTCTGGGTGTGCAAATGGCTACTGCTATAGAATTCTGCGTGTAAAATAACCCATAAACCATGTGTCGGCCTTTATTTTCGTAGACTTTTGTAGACATCTTGCCAATACCCAGCCAGCAATTCCCTGTGGGTCCGGTTGGAACGCCGCGAGCGTTCCCCGAGCTGCCTATGTCGAATATACATCGAAAAAGGTGCGACCCCGATCGGGAATCCCAAACGTTCCCCGTGCGTGCGGTTGGAATGCCCCACGCGTTCCCCGAGCTGCCTATGGGGGAATACTCATTGAAAAACGTCCGACCCCGATCGGGATCCCCAACCGTTCCCCGTACCGGAATTCCGACCGAATCCCAAGTTGCCCCATTTCAGCATTGACCGCCTGCGGCACTATGCGTGCACACAGGTCTTTCCTCAAAATAAACTACAGCAAATGATGGAAAACGTATAGTAACACCAGCAGCAAGTCACACACGCTGTCGTGTCTTCATCTCTATGTCGTGTCTTCATCTCTACAACTGCGCCACACAACGCACGGCGCTGGCTATCGGCCCCCAACGGAGAGGATTTGGTAGCGTCACGTGACATGACGTAGCGTGGGCTTGAAGTTCTCCCTTCATCATTGACTTAACACGCGCCCTGGAGGGGAGGGGGGGCTAAATCCGCCCACCCCTCCGGTTTTTCGAGGATAGCGTAAAAACGGCGGCGCGCCGCCGTTTTTTGTATACCTGTTTAGAAATGAACTTTCCGCATTATGTAAAATTCTTGGCCTCAGGTCATCTCAGGTCAGGTCACCAGACCAGGTCACGTGATGACCTCAACTCCAAAACGTTTGCAGTAGTACCACAGCCACGGTTTTACGCCGATCGGTTTCAATCTTGCAGGAATTCATAAGGTCATAGATACCAACAGTTTGTTTATCTCGGATTTCTAATATCGGTGAGCTAAGGTCAGGTCAATGTTGTGACCGCCAACACGGTTTTATCAATAACTATCGACATAATGAAGATAGAGAAGAGAAAACGGTACCAATATGTTTGTCTCGTCGAGACACGTCTCCCAATATGCAACATGACCAACTTGGGTCACCACTTGACCTTGACCTGAGGTCAAATTTCTCAGTTGACCTAACCCGGTCACCATGAATATGATTCGAAGCGCATTGACAAGACACACGCGATGGTGTACACATTATTGCTTTATCTTTATTAGGTAAAAGGTTATTTGTGGAAAACAGTTTTGAAAACAAAATCACCTTTTTGACATTCGATGACCTCTGGAGCCTAAACTATTGATCTGAGCTCAAATCTGAGGAAACCTATGTCGATTGCATTTTTCAATGACTTTCGATTGCTTTTTTTCCGTTTGCTGCTAACTATCATAGTTCTCGAGATATTTGGGAGTGTTCGAACCAAAGTCTTGAAAACTTGAAAATCTGACCCTTGATCACCTCTGGTGACCTCAATATTGACCTGAAAAAAAAATTAACGAAATACTTTCGAAAGAGCTTGTCTCGGGCTATCTAACGTCGTTTCCCGCTTGCCGCTATGTTGCGTGGTTTTTGAGATCATAGGGGGGGGGGGGGGCGAAATCCGCCCCCCCCCCCTCCAGGGCGTGTAATTATCAGAGGCCCTCCAGGGCGCGTGTTAACACGTAAACTGACCCAACTTATGACCTTAAAATTTCGGTCACCGGGTGGTAAATAGAATGTGTTTTTGGCACAGCTGTTAAATTCATTTTATTCTGTTTATGAGAATGCCCACTTTTAAGCCTCAAGAGTGTCTGAAATGCGCCTAAATATTGGCTAAATGTATGCATGTAAACCCTCGCCCTGGTGGTGTGGGGGTCATTTTGAACCCCCTACCCCTGAGTTTTTCGGGAATAGCGAGAAAACGGCGCTGCGCAGCGCCACCAAATTTAGCACAGCAATTCGAACATCAATTACCCACATTTTGTGGAAGTTTTAACTGCAGGTCATCTCAGGTCAGGTCACCAGGTCACGTCAAGTGGTCTTATCTCCCAAAATGTTTGTGGTCATGCCAAAGCCAGTGTTTGTCCGAGACATTTGAAACTTTCAGGATTGCATAAGGCCATACGTACCTACAATTCTTATACCTCGGATTTTTTTTTGTATCGGTGACCTAAGGTTAGGTAAATTTCGTGACCTCCCATTGTAAGTAAATGGGAAAATATACAAATGCTTCCTATTCAGAGAAAATGCATTAGATCAGGCCAATTCTTTAATAATCATACTATTTTAGCTTATTATTGATGACCCGAGTGCAATCGTTGCTCTGTGACATCTGCAAGGTGAGCTGAGCTCATCTCACGTCACCAGCATTTTTTTGCCAATAACTCTTGATATAATAAAGATAGAGAGGTGCAAACGACACCACTGTGTTTTCTCGTCGAGTCGCTTCGCCCCATATGCAACATGACCTACCTTGGTCACCAAATGACCTTGACCTAAGGTCAAATTTTGAAGTTGATCTAACTAGGTCACCATTACTATGGTTTGAAGCGCCTTGACGAGACACACACCATAGTGTTAAAATCATTGTTATATATCTAACCAATACAACGGTATTTATGAAAGCGTTTTGGGAAAACAATGCCCACATGACCTTTGGTGACCTCTGGGGCCTAAACTATTGACCTGAGCTTTTGTTAATTTGATAACACTCAGGCGATTTAATTTTTCATGAGCTTTCGGTTGCCTTTTCCGTTCGTTCCTAGCTATCATAGTTCCCAAGATATTTTGGGGGGTTTCTGTAGCAAAGTCCTATACTTGGAAAATTTGACCTTTGGTGACCTCATTATTGACCTGAGCCAAAGCATACCTGAAGTAACGTCGAATGGCCTTGTTAAGAGCTTTCAAACGCTTTGTTCGCATCTTTCTAGCCCTTTATTTTTCTAGTTACAGACAGGTGGTTATTGATTCAACTTTTTTTTGGAACGATTCAATCATGATTCATTTTGGAATCTGAATGATCCAATCACCGTTGGATTCACTATTTTTTTAAAAGAATTGTTTCTTTCCGATTGAAAGAATACAAAATATATTTTAATTGATTCACGTTTCATTCAACATTTAAATATTTGTGGTGAATGTATGTCAAATAAATACAAATTGAAACATACATATAAATGATCATTAAAACATTGTTACAGCATTACTATTTCAGTATAAATAAATGTAGCCACTGGGACTGCAATCTACATGTATTTGCACAACTTACCAGTGTACTTGAATCGTTAAGAATCGTTAAATCTTTTGATTAAATCAGCCTAGATTTGATCCAGGGTTTTATCCAATCACGATTCATGAATCAGAAGATCTGGTGGTGAATATTTTTTTTCTCAAGGAATTTTTATTGAACAAGTCCAATCGATTCAATCAGTGTCAAATACATAACCAGTCTGGTTAGAGGGGGGTCATTTATCCCCCCCCCCCCCACCACCACAACAATATAATGAACACATTATGTTGTGTTCCTGAAGAATAGGGTACTATGTGGGAACACATTCACATTCACAAACACATACACATTCATTCTATTCATTCAAACACATACACATGCATCTAGGTGAGAACACATTCACAACACACATACACATTCCTACCTCCCCCCCCACTAACATAATGAACTAAATACTGACATTGGCATATCATAGCATACAAATGTCCATAGTAGATGTTTACCAGCACTAATAAGCACCAAACATGCATACACGTGGAGTGGAAAGATCAGAATTGAGAATATCACATCAGTAATGATTTGAGTAGCAGCTAGTACATGTTTGTAAGAAATATGGAAATCACAATGGCTAAAATCACAGATGCTCAAAATGGTTGATGAATGTGGATAGGTGTTTGTGTCAGAATGTAAGTGCCGGAGTGGCACTTGGCAGTAAATGGTAGTCATAGCACACATTAATTGTAACCAGGATAATATGTTAACTGATAATCTCCTTATATACAGGACTAAAAAACTAAGGATAGCTTAAATCCTCCTCAAATATATTATAGAATCGTTATCCTATCCACCCAAGGATGTGCTCAAGCAAATATTGTGTATCATACTTGATACAATAATAGGTACAATATCAGAAAAGGTACTGATGTTTTTTCCTTCTTCATATACACTATTTAGCCGCCAGTGTTTCAAGAATAAACAAACAGTCAACTCATCATATTAATTTATTGACCAAGACACGCTTCATAATTCATATTGATACTTCTTCAGTGTGTCATTAAAAATAGGACATACAAAACAATAGATGATTGACACTGCAAACATACATTCAAAGTTAATTCACATCACATGATATTGTTTCACCTATTAGTCTCCTAAGAGGCATCAGGCAAAGCAATCACATGTTAGACATCTAATTTATGTATTGAGAAAAACAAAATGAAGCAATTTCAGATAGTTATTCTTCAAGTCTTCGCCCTTCGGATTCATAAATGCCGACTTCAAGCACTGCAGTTTCAAGCGTAATTCTTGTTTTCTCGTCTATATTATCTTTAATACTCCTTGCACCTTCCCGACTGGGTATAGTTCCACATTCATGAATCATGACTATGTTTCACTATTGTTTTGGGTTTCTGATATTGAAATTATTTCCTGTGCTCCATTAGCCTGGTGTTCAAACTTCTTCCAACTTCCAGTTTCACCATATTTGTACATCTCTGGCATGGTATCTTGTAGACAAGCCTGTGATCATGTTGCTTTCTTTTATAATTTATCCTGTTCTTCCCAGTCTCACTTGTTAGTTGTTACCTACTATCACATTAGCATGTTTCAGAAAATGTGCAATCGTATCAACATGTCTGGATTGCGGAACAACTGGATAGCTAAGTATCAATACGAACCGCGTCTTGGTTAATAAATTATCATGAGGATTTGACTGTGTATATGTGTCTATGAACGTTAACAATTTCAAGAAGTTAGCATGAATTAATTCAAGCAGCGCAACCTCCTCCCCACACCGCAAGACGCTCCCCGAACGTATGGCAAAACACAGGTAAACAACGCAATTTAACAAACGTCTCTCCAGCGCCATAAATGTTTCATGATATTACTGCCATTTCTTGGGCTTGATTCAAACCTCCGACCTACCTGTTAGTTATAGTTATCTTGCTGGCTATATTGTGCGGCACCAGTTGGAAGTCAGCCGCCGACGCCACGGCGCTCTCTGGCGAGCACTGGTGTTGCCGTTGATGGAGCACCCGTTTCTTCTGGGCCGGCTCCGCGCCTACGCGGTGATCTCGGGCACCCAGCAGCCACCAGGAGATGAGGCGGCACTCGTCTTGGCGGGTCGCCTTCCATATCATGAAGAGTGTGTCTGGGAAATGTTATGAAGTTATTGCCGCCATTCGTTGCGCAAATCAATTGTAGGAACTAGGAAAACTTGACAAAGATAGGATCTCGCCACGGACTCAAGAAGGAAAAACAAAACAAAAACAAAGCATCTAGCCGAACCAACCCTGAGGTCAATTTCATAATGGAATTGTATACCAAAATCCATCGAGGGCCTTTTTTGTCGACATTTGGTCCGAATTCGCACCCCTTTCGTTTGGTCAGGGCTATTGCGTATGGTATGACGAAAATGCATACCAATGACATGTATACCGATTCGTCATGCTCTGCACGACAAGGTCTTATAGAATGCAAAGCCATTAGATGGTTTGGTTGGTTGCACGGCTGCATCAAAGCCAACCGCTACCGGTGTCGGCACTAAGGCGCACTCCCGCCCGCGTGTCACGCGTAGAATCGCCCCTCGCGACACGCGAGCTCAGCACTGCGCGCCGCCGACCCGGCTTACGGAGCGGCCTCTCGGCCAGTTACGGACAACCGGTGCATCACATGTTGAAAAACCTAGCTCTGTCCCCTAGTCCAGCTATCCAGGTAGATTGTGACAGATTTCCACCCACCTCTGATTGCTACAAATGGTACTTTTGGACAATTGTATGCACCATATTTGCCGAACGTACCCTCTGGCCGGGACTCGCTTGACTGGCTGCGCCGGCCCGGCTCGACCATCTTCCGAGTCTGTACACGATGTGACAGCAGGCCATGGCGCGGCCGCTGCCGGTCATGAGCTGACCCTGACCGTCCGGCCGTCCGGCGGCGGTCGCGCAGTGGCCTATGACGTCACATCGTGTAGAGACTCGAAGATGGCCGAGACGGGCCCGTGTTGCCATTCAAGCGAGTCCCGGTCAGAGGCTACGTATGGCAAATATGGTGCATACAATTGTCCAAAAGTACAATTTTTAGCG
Organism: Chirona hameri; assembly: GCA_036785665.1. Classification (NCBI taxonomy): domain Eukaryota; kingdom Metazoa; phylum Arthropoda; class Thecostraca; order Balanomorpha; family Balanidae; genus Chirona; species Chirona hameri. The sequence continues at coordinate 19,548 of JAXIVJ010001099.1, read as the reverse complement.
CTCGGAGGTGGATGCAAATTTGTCACGATCTACTTGGAAAACTGGGCTAAGGGACAGAGCTAGGTTTTTCAACATATATAATACATAGACATAGAATATTAAAAAAAAACATAGAATATTAAACCAAAAGCCACATGTACTTGACTTTATCAATTCCTAATTACTTGCTTCATCAGAATATGATATTACCTATGCCAATTCTTATCCGTCTTTTCCTCCACATACTGTGCATATCATTATATCCATAAATCAGAATTAGGGTTTCAATTATCCAATACATTTTAAATTAAGGAGTGAGAAATTCACAGTAAAACTCAGTAGAAAAAAATAGTGGAAAATAGGGTTTCATGTACACAGGGTGTTGTGGGACACCGTCTGGTAAAAAATAAACACATTTGTCACATTCATACAATTACAGACTCAATATGTTTGCCAAGCCAATCCACACATAATGAAAAAAATCAAAGTATACTTATTGCTTGGTAGCCTCTATTCTCAACAGAAAATAAACAATTCCCTGGACTGACACAATATCAATAGCATTAACTGTGGTTTTGCCAGTTCCCACAACTCAACCGAAAAACAAATTTGCACTAATAACCCGGCAGTCACTGTGGTATATTCTGTAACACGACTCATTGGGAGGGGGGGGGGGGGGGGGCTTTGCGCCACTGACCCGGCTTAACCCGCAAGTTATTAGGGGGGGGCTATTTTTTGCCCCCCACCCTCCCGTTGTTTTGGAATAACTCTTAAACAAACATCGGTATGGTCACCAAACTTGCAGTACCTTCTCTCACATCAATTCTACACATGTTAGCAAAAGGAAAAATATGAGGTTATGATAGGTCAACCGAAAATGACGTCAGAGTGATGTCATGTTCTTCGGTTTTGGTTGCAAAATAATAGTTTGCAACCAAAACCGAAGAACATGACATCACTCTGACGTCATTTTCGGTTGACCTATCATAACTTCATATTTTTCCTTTTGCTAACATGTGTAGAATTGATGTGAGAGAAGGTACTGCAAGTTTGGTGACTATACCGATGTTTATTTAAGAGTTATTTCAAAATAACGGGAGGGGGGGGGGGCAAAAAATAGCCCCCCTAGTAACTCGCGGGTTAAGCCGGGTCAGTGGCGCAAAGCCCCCCTTCCAATGAGTCGTGTTACAGAATATACCACAGTGACTGCCGGGTTATTAGTGCAAATTTGTTTTTCGGTTGAGTTGTGGGAACTGGCAAAACCACAGTTAATGTTATTGATATTGTGTCAGTCCAGGGAATTGTTTATTTTCTGTTAAGAATAGAGGCTACCAAGCAATAAGTATACTTTGATTTTTTTCATTATGTGTGGACTGGCTTGGCAAACATATTGAGTCTGTAATTGTATGCATGTGACAAATGTGTTTATTTTTTACCAGACGGTGTCCCACAACACCCTGTGTACATGAAACCCTATTTTCCACTATTTTTTTCTACTGAGTTTTACTGTGAATTTCTCACTCCTTAATTTAAAATGTGTTGGATAATTGAAACCCTAATTCTGATTCATGGATATAATGATATGAACAGTATGTGGAGGAAAAGACAGATAAGAATTGGCATAGGTAATATCATATTCTGATGAAGCAAGTAATTAGGAATTGATAAAGTCAAGTACATGTGGCTTTTGGTTTAATATTCCCAATATTAGCTGTGTCGTAACCCGTGGCGGCGGTAGGTGGCGCTACCGCCACGGCAGTAGGTGGCGCTAGTGACAGACTCCATGCGCTACAAAAATGATCCCAGCTCAGCTGGGGTCATTTTGTCTGTGTCATTTTTGGTCGGGCCACTCAAAGCATTTTTACCACCCCTGGATCTCGAGATCTTGGGGGGGGGGGGGACGAAATACGCTCCCCCCACCACTGTTACAAATAGGGGTAGCCAGGCGCCTGTTACAAATAGGGTTAAACTAGCTTAACTTCAAAGTATTAAAGACCCAAAGCACTACGATCACTTTAACATTGCGCAACACAATCCCGATTATTTGCTCTAAGTTTGTTAATTACCTTTTTTCGCTCATAGAAAAGAGACGTGCATAAGTTAGTTATTTCGTTGAACAATATTTTAACAATGCAAATATTCTCAACACCTCATTTGTATTGCAAACGACCGCTCCGAAAACGGGCCACATTACATACTCATCATCACATCAGCACATCATCACATCATCTCCGAGCAGCATATAACATCTTCATACATAGTTGAACACATCATGTCACTAATGGCAAAGGGCGCGAATTCCCATACAATGATAATACAATGCTGACCAGAAGGGGCACGAACCAGCCGTCCCCGTGACTCTGTTTACTCTACACAAACACATGTCTACAAACAGTTAAATAATCGCATCACAGATAAAGAACAGCTGATTGGCGACCTGACGGCCAGCCAGGTCACACCCCCGCGTGGCATATAACGATTCCGTTGTCGGCCAGAGGCAAATGTTGCGTTGGAGAGATGACGGGCCTACTTGCCATAGCTGGGGTAGGACGGCTTGGGGCAGACGGTGACGTACTGGTTCTGGTTCTGGGTGCGGGTCACGGTGACATACTGGTTCTGCGTCTCGGTCTGGGTGACGTACTTGTACTCGGGGTACGCCGAGGTGACCGTCTGGGTGACGTAGCTCGGCTCCTGGCGGGTCTGGGTGACGTACTCGTTCCTGACCTTGGTCTCGGTGATGTAGCGGATCTCGGGCACGGCCTGGGTGCGGTACGCCGTCTTGGTGACGTAGTTGGGAACGCGCGCCGTCTCCGTGTAGTAGCTGCTCACCACCACCGTGTCGGCGTACGTCACCGTCTTGGTGCGCGTGGCGAAGGCCGTCTCTGTGACGTACTTCTGCTTGGTGACGTATTTGGTGTTGTACATAACCTTGGTGCTGACCCGAACCTCGGGAGAGCCGTAGCTGGTGACGACCTGCGTCTGGGTGACGGTGCTGGGCAGGAACTCAGTCTCGGTCAGCTCCTGGTAGGTTGTCGTCGGCTCCAGAACCTTACGTGAGTTGAACTTGGTCTCGAACTTGAGCTTGGTGGAGGTGATGGTGATGTACTCGGTCTGCGGCTCGCAGGCGGGCGCGCCGTACCCCGTGAACGGGGCCGGCGAGTTGAAAGAGGGCCCGATGGGAGGAGGAGCGCCATACTGAGGAGCCGCAGCGGCACAAGCCGCCCCAGCCAGCAGCAGCAGAGTAAGACCCGTCATCTCTCTCGGTGTGTCTGTGTGTGTATGTGTGTGTGTCCGACTGCGGGGTGAGTGGGAGACTGCCTCTCCGGCCGGCGACCGCTCACTTTATATTCGTCGGCCGACACCGGCGGGTTTATTTCATAACTGTTCTTTTAATCACTATAGTAATGGCACACAAAAGGCCTTGAATAGTAAGATGACTGTGTCGACGAAGATGTAAACTTAAGAAATTTGTTTTATCAGTCACACCACAATTGAAAATAGATAATTTAGGGCATGGCATGCCAAGGAACAAAAGCCAGGTTAATATGCGGCGCAATGCAGCAAAGATATAGTCAGGAACTGCGTAAGAATAGTGGAGAAGCGAAAAAGAGATGGTTATAATTGTGTCGTATTGCGTGATTACAAAGTAAACAGAAATAGATCAGCTATTTTAATATATCGAACATATTGTATAGTTTGATGTACTAAACAATGCCAAGGGTAATATGGCTATTATATTCTTTGTTAGGCTCCTTCTTGCCACCTGTAACATTAGTTATCACTTATTATATATGGATATGCCTGCAAATTATATATCATATGCATTTATGTCTTATACAAGAAGTGAAAAGAATTAGCCTAATGCTCATTGATAATCAAAAGTACATACAACAGATAAAAGTAAATAATTAAATGATATGGCATGCACGACACTTCGTCAGATAATAACACAATGTGCATGGGCTCCACCACCGGGGGGGGGGGGGGGGGGGGGGACGTGGGGACATGTCCCCCCCTCAACTTCAAAGTTTGGGGGGACAGAGTGTCTTTTGTCCCACCCCCTAACTTTGAGCACATGACGCTGCCCTTAAATTGTAAGCACCTCAAACTTTAATACACACCTCAAGCACCTTCATCAGTAGGAATACAGTTATCGATGATTTTTTCGTGCCGCTGCGCGGTGCAATTGCAATACCACTCAATTGTATATGGGTTAAAACAAAATTACAAATTCGCACCGTTTCGCATCGGCGAATTTATGTTTTGTTTATATGTTGCTACTTTTCTATATAATTGGGCAAAATATTTCGCTTTATCGCATTTTTACCGCACTCTTAAACGCAAAACAGACGATGTCATGGAGGGAAAAATGCATATCCAGGGCTTAAGATTCAAAATTTTCGCACCGCTCCGCGGCGCAATTCCTTTAAAGGGAATGTTCACCTTTCTGGAAGTTGTCAAATATACGCCAGTTGAAGAGAAATATATGAAGTAAGTACTGCTGAAAACGATGGTGACATTTGTTTTCTCGAAAACCTCACTTAACCTCTAAAAAATTAAGTTTTTCATATTTGCTTTGGTGACGTCATATTGAGCTATATACCGCCGCTGATTAGCTGACAAAGTGGGATTGGCTGAAAAAGTCGCTGTCAGGCAATCAGCAGCGGCACTAGCCTAGACCCCATTTTGCAAACTACAAGTTGAATTGCCTAAAAACGGTTACATTTTTGGGAAAATGACCTTAGTAATTTATATATTTAAATAACGGCCCAAGATAATGGGTATCTCAGTTTAAAACTAACACAAAGGTGAAACATACCCTTTAAGGGTTCCGGGGCTTGGGCCGAAAAAAAATATTCGAAGTTAGTAGAGCTGATTTCAAAATGGTGTCGCAGGTTCCAAAGTTGAAATCCCCTCCAAGTCGCTGGTTCTAAACCCCTCGGTTTACTTACTCCAGCTCCTAAAAGTGTTGGTATGGCTCATGCCATACCTGCCATACTGCATTCTACATTCTTGTAACGTGCCTTTTCATCCGTTTTGTTTGGGCCTTTCAACGCTTGGGAAGGGGCCCTTACGAGGCGCCCCCCGCTGGACGAAATCCTGGCTACGTGCCTGTGTGGACTGTGGTTAATTAACAGGGCCATGCCACTGCAACTTAGCAGTAATGCGAAGGCATAAGTCGCTCAGCTTTTTTAGAAGCGGGAAGTACGCTAACTTAGTCTACAAGTCGCCTCTCTATAGGCAGTGGTGTCACCACACAATTTTGAGTGTGGGGGGCAGCCATAGGTTTGGGGGCTAGCCCCATTGGGCTAATGTTACAATTCTGCGAATCTGGGGGGGGGGGGGGGGGAGGGGTCGGACTCCGGCCGGAGCGATCGGGGGGGGGGGGGGGCGCCCCAGCCCCCCCCGGTGGTGACACCCTGGTCTCTAGGTATAGGTCACTGCAAAAGTAATTGTAGGTACTAGTGACTATTCAGCAAATCGCTTATATCTTCTAAACCGTTTGGAACAATCGTTCGAAATTTTGTGTGCTGGTCGCTGACTTTGTCTACCTAAATATGAATCGCTCTTTTTTATTTTCCAATCACTCAATTTTCTGCAATTTGCGAACAATCTTCAGAGCCATCTATCGTCTAAGTTCGTAACCTAATTCCTACATACGCCTATGATGCCCCAGCCAGCCATGACTGCACGCGGCCAATCAGCGCTCTCGAATCAGCCGCGCGACTTGGGTTGGTGGAGGTCGGCTGAATGAATGGGGCTCCTGCGTAAAGGCTAGCGTCAGGCAATTTGGTCACGTGGTTTGAACCGTACGGGCTGGGTCAGCTGGGTCAATGCCCTCTGGGCATGACGCTCGCAGAGGGCCGAGAAGCCGCGAGTTCGGAGCCGGGCAGGCCGGGCTGGGCAGGCCGGGCCCGTAGCCTATGTCTATCTCAGGTGAACGCAATTATCGTCATCGTGTGCGTTATTTTAGCGTGCTTTTCTGACTGACAAAAACGGATTGAATAGAATGTTACGATGAACGGACAAGTAATGTAGGAAGTTGATATATTTGTAAAGAGGCATATACGAAAGAACAAATCATAGCAATAATAACGGTGGAAGGGGGGGGGGGGGCACCGAAGCTCTTGAAGATGTTTCAAAGAACTGTGGAAGCTACTCCAATATTGGACTATAAACCCAGTACTAGGTGAATCAATTTTATCTGTATAAGCATTAAAAGGACACATTCCGATAAAAGTACCGTAGATATAGTTTAGACGTTTCCGTAAGGCTTTGTATTTGTGGGGTATCCCCGACCGGTGGGTAGCCCCAGACAACTTAAAATGGAATCACAATTTCTTGAAATGTATTTTTGCCTCGCCTCAAACGTTTATTAGATCCGTTTTTGTAATACCTTTGCACCTATGGCGGATGGATAATCAATTCGACTTTCAGCTTATTAACTGCAAATCAATTCGGTTTTAAATATCCTCACAAGTGTATCAAAAGTTAGGAGTGTTTGAGAAAATGTCAATGTTCATAATAAATGTACACCATTTCCTGAAAATCGTTGAGACATGGCAAAACATAAAACTGTTAACATGAGTAGCTCATTGTGCACGAAAACGGTTTGCTTTTTGTCACTCTTTTCAAAAAAAGAGTGTGCACACCAGAATCTTGCAGCATGGAAAAACAACCAACGAGGTAATATCGACCACAATAACAAGGGTTTAGCTAACCAAATCGATGTCATTTCAATCATCGAACAAATTTATTACCCAAACAATAAGCGACAATCATAGACACGACGATAATACCTTGCAATCATTGCCGACAGTGCTCACCTTTCTCTGTTAAAGGCCAATTTCCACAAACCTTAAATCTACTTTTTTTTCTCAATATTACCAACCTCATTATAATATGCTTGTTCGATGTTAGATGTTTTGTTTTCTCATATACGTTTTAGCTTACGTGGTATTTCTTATATGATAAATACATTTGAAGAGGCTCTTACTTGAAATATTTGATTTACACCGAAAATGTTCGCTGTGGGGAATGCCCAACTAGCTGGCCGGTATTATCCGATTTCCAAATTTGGGATATCATGGTATAGAAACGTCTTCAGCTCACCATCCTAAAAAAATCGTCGATCCACATATCCTGAATACTGCTTTTCACAAATGAGACATTGGTGATGTCATTATATGGGTGGAACAATAAGCAAGGTGAATGGAATGGCATGTAATGTATGGACAAGTTAGTTATTAAATGAAATTAATGTAATTAATTATTAATTATTATTAATTAGTAAATGTATTATTTATATTTCATGTATTCTGTACGTTTCAGCACAGGGAGCTGAGGCAGTAATTTTTATATACTGTCTCAGCCCTCCGTGTGATATAATAATTAAATATATTTATCTTACTTAAAGGGAATATTGACCGTTTGATTTATTTTCTGCACTATTTTATGTTGATTATTTTGGAAAAAGTGGTAATTTGATTGATTTGTATTATATACAGACAGAGGCAAAACTATACAAAACTCCGAATGTTGAAAATAAATGAACTACTATGACAATTGTTTAAAAAAATTGAGGGTTGCAAGTTGCAACCACTAACTAGACCGTCGTTGGGTGCATGAGTTAACTGCTAATTTTGATACCGTTGTATTAAATATTTGTTGATTGTGAAGAATATTAGGGAATACTAATAATAAACAGAGTGCAAGAAGTATTTTCTAAACCATTTTGTCAAAAAGCAATACTAGATTTTGGTGCCAACCGAAATTCGTTACCAAGTACACGCTATTTGTTTTGATTGAGGTCGTTAAAAGTGTGGAACGCTTGTCAACTTTAACATGAAATATCTTTCGGTATGAATTTGTATACAATGCAATATGTGATCAATTTACAATATTTCTGGCTACTTCATCATCTCCCCTGCTCTTCTTTGTTTTTCCTCTCCCGCTCTCTCTCTCTCTCTCTCTCTCTCTCTCTCTCTCTCTTTCTCTCTTTCCCTCTCTCTCTCTCTCTCGCTCTCTCTCTCTCTCTCTCTCTCTCTCTCTCTCTCTCTCTCTCCCTCTCCCTCTCCCTCCCTCTCCTCTCCCTCTCCCTCTCCCTCTCCCTCTCCCTCTCCCTCTCCCTCTCCCTCTCCCCCTCTCTCTCTCTCTTTCTCTCTTTCTCTCTTTCTCTTTCTCTGTCTGTTTCTCTCTCTCTTTCTCTCTTTCTCTCTTTTTCTCTTTCTCTCTTTTTCCTTTTCTCTCTTTCTCTCTTTCTCCTCTTTCTCTCTTTCTTTTTCGCTCTTTCGCTCTTTCGCTCTTTCGCTCTTTCGCTCTTTCGCTCGTTCTTTCGTTCTCTTCATTATCTTTTTCTCTCTTTCTCTCTTTCTCTCTTCTCTCTTTCTCTCTTTCTCTTTCTTCTTTCCCTCTTCTCTCTTTCCCTCTCTCTCTCTCTCTCTTTCTCTGTTTCTCTCTTGCTCTCTTTCTCTTGTTCTCTCTGCCTGGACTGTCTCTTTCAACTATTTGAGTAAACAAATGCATACTGATGAAAACACAAATCTGCATTTGTTTTATAATTACGTTACATCACTCTACATGTAAGATATCCAGAACTTTGCACCTCTATACACAATTTGCACCTCCATCACCACTCAAGCCCCAGAAACCCAGTCAAACCGCTTCTCCGCCGAGCCAGCGCTCTGCGTATCGGTGACCTCTGACCCCTTACGATGCCGGTTTGTAAGGCGGACATAGGACAACTATGGCTGACGCAGAGTCTGCGGCTACTACGTTCTTACTGCAATGAATAGCCTCTATTCGAGGATCCGCTAAATGCGAGCTACTACGCACGATGCTGTGCCGGCGTGGCGTACAACTCTCCGATCATAGGCGGTCTCAGGGTCGAGATTGCCTCAGTACAGTACACTCAAGTGGGGAGAGAATCAGGTTTTTCGAATATTGTGATTTTATTTGAAGTCGTAGAACAGTGAAAAGTGATAGAGAGCTGCTTATTTGTACGACAGAGATGTGCTGCTTATTTTTCCAGCAATACCTATTGTTGTTATGAAACGCAACTAGGTTTTACCAATCTACAGTTATAGTACCTACCATTACTTTTGCAGTGACCTGTACCACTGACACAGCAAGTTGCGGGGATTATCCCGAGGCAAGTTAGCAATGGCGCACTCAGGGGGGGGGGGGGGGGGGTCAAAAGGGTCAGCTCCCCTTCCCCCGAAATTTCTGAGTGGCACGCATCAAAAGGACCCGTATTCTGGCCCATACCTGGCAGGGGCCCGGTCTCGGTCAGGCCTGATCGAGGCAGGAACCCGGTGCTGGCAAAGTCGCGATATGGGGCCCGGTCAGGACGAGGGCCCGGTCCTTGCATATTCTTGATGCGGGCCCGTTTCAGGTATGGGCCCGGTCTTGGTCAGGCCCGATCGGGGCAGGGGCCCGGTGCTGGCAAAGGTGTCATATGGGGCCCGGTCAGGGACGAGGGCGCGGTCACACCAGGGCCCGCTCCTCGCATTTGTATTTGTACGGGACCGCTACTGGTAGGGGCCCGATCAAGGCAGGGCCCGGTGCTGGCAGAGGCGTGATATGGGACCCGGTCAGGTCGAGGGCCCCGTCACAACAGGGCCCGGTCCTTGCAAATGATTTATACGAGCCCGTTCTTGATCAGGCCCGATCGAGGCAGGGGCCCGGTGCTGGCAAAGGCGTGATATGGGGCCCGGTCAGGACGAGGGCCAGGTATTAACAAACTATTGATAGCACGGGCCCGTTCCTGATAGGGGCCCGGTCTTAGTCAGGCCCTATCGGGGCCCGGTGCTGGCAAAGGCGTGTATTAGGGACCCGTTCAGGTGTAGAGCCCTGTTCCCACCATATCCCATATACTCGGCCCTATATCTCGCTGAGCTCATGAATCCACGTCCCTTCAACTTCAAACCTGTGGCGGAGCCCTTCACAATGTACCTACCCTACATGCACCCCAAATACATATATGCATTCGTTGTGTTATTATCCGATGAAGTGCCGTGCACACAATATCATTTAGTTCTGTACTTTGTATCTGTTGTATGTACTATTGATCATCAATGAGCATTAGGCTAATTTTCTTCACTTCTTGTATATTGATCATGCTCAGTGAAAGTATCCGATTTTGTATTATTAACGAACATATATGTCTTTGCGTGAGTATTTCTGAAGTTTCTTTGCATGTGTTTAACCCTAAACTTAACTTAGTACTTCCTAACCTCATTCCACGGGGGGGGGGGTTACGACCCCCCCCCCTTAGCGTGTCGCCCCTAATTGAGCTAGACCTTCGCGTCAAAGACGAGCGTGTTGCTGGTGACGAGAGGAAACCGCTGATACCCGATTTTAAGTCTTAGGTCATTAGGTGACCTCTGAGGTCATGTCAATGAACCAAAAGTCATCAAAATTGAAAATGTGTATAAATTGAATTTTATCGAGCTAGAATAATGAATGAGCATATCACAATGCTAAATGGGTGCCAAATTCGTGATCAGCGTCACAAAATGTCCTAAAAACTGCCAAATTCCAAAAAGGTCATGTCAGGTCATCTGAGGTCAGTGACCTCGGTTGACCTGTCGATGCGCAATACCCCAATGGAATATATAATGATCTAAAATGGATACCAAATTTGAAATCAGCGTCACAAATTGTCCTAGAAATCGCCAGAAGCCCATAAAAGTCATCTGAAGCTCATTGGAGGTCAATGACTTCAGTTGACCTCTGAAAAGGTCAATCAAGGTCAAAATATCAGTGGGAACCACAACTTTCACCTGGAAACACCTTTGCATATGCTCCTGAACAACAAACACTGCTTAACTGCACAAGTTACAAGCATCGATCTGCGGGACGCCAGTTGCGTCTGACATGACCTTGAGAAACAGGTCACGGGTCATGTAAGTTAGAAATTCAAAATTGTCAGATTACATGTCAAATATTTCAAAAGGAGGGTACTCAAAGTTGCATTGCAATCGGGTAAAAACTACGCGACTTATTCCAGAAAAACCGAGGAGGGGGTGGCATCCACCCCTACCCGGGCGAGGGTTAAGGTCTTCGCTCCAGAAATTCCCATGTATCTCGGAGACTATGCAAGCTAGAAACAAACTGAAAAAGCGATCGCCAGACATGGACATTTTTAATGGAGAACATGTCGCTAAATTTGATCACGGGTTAATATTTGAGGCTCCAGAGTTCTTTGTTTTGTTTTGCAAAACCGTTTTTCGCTAATAACTTTTTATCTAATACAGATAACGAAAAACCGTTTACGACATGGTGTTTGTCTCGTCAAGGCGCGTTGACAAATTTACATGGTAACCTTGTTACTTCAACTTCAAAATTTGACCTAAAGTCACGTTACCTTGTTTAGTTTAGTTTATTTCAATCATCATCAACGGGCCAATCAAACCCACTTATAGATGAAGTCACAAACGTAGCAAAACACACGCTAAAACACAAACATACCAACTTAAAAGACACCATACAACATGTGATATAAAATGCGATATAAAACAAAGACATGAGATATTAAGTGGGTACATGACTAGACTGAACACAAAAATACATGCGGCCTACGTACAAGACATGACCTATGAGATATAAAACACTATGACTACACTGACTAAGAGTATTGTAGTGGAGTAAACGATGACATGTTTCCTAAAATTATAGAAGACACCATACAACATGTGATATAAAATGCGATACAAGACAAAGATATGATATATTAAATGAGTACATGACTAGACTGACAACTCAAAAATACCCACGGCCTACCTAAAAGACATGACCTATGAGATATAAAAGCACTATGATTACACTGACTAGAGTATTGTAGTGGAGTATACGATGACATGTTTCCTAAAATTACCAATCCCTGTATGTAATTACCAATCCCTGTAATCCCTGTATATCCTTGTAGAGTTTAGGAACGTGTTGCAATGACGAGGGATTCTGACAAACATACTGGACTTGACCGTGTTCACTCTGGCATGCGGCACGTGGAACAACAATCTGCTACGGAGTACACGGGGAGCAGCTGCCAACGGGAATGACTCTACAACGAAAGACGAGTCAATTTTGTTGTTGTGAATGTTTCTCAGGAGCATGATGTCGTATTGTAATATTCTTGCAGCGAGAGATGCTAGTCCGAAATGGCGTAGAAGACTATTATAATCCAAAGCGACATCTGCAACACGACAGCGAGCGCAGAGCCAAGTCAGGAACTTATGCTGAACTTTTTCAGTTCTTTTCAAGTGCGTGTTGGCAGCTCCTCCCCATATAACACAGCCATACTCTAGTATTGATCGAACATTTGCGCAGTATGTCGATATGATTGACTTGGGATTGACATCGTACAATGAGCGACCATTTTTTCCGGTTTGAAACGATCTCATCAAAAGACCGAGAGCCCTGTTGGCTTTCTTCATCACAGCGTCTACGTGGGCACCAAAAGTCAACTTTCCGTCTAACATCACTCCCAGGTCTCGCATTTCGTGCACTCTTTGAATCACCTCACTTCCCATCGTGTAAACGCCTGTGATGGGTTTCGTTCGCAGAGTTAGTGAGAGGATTTTACATTTCGCTGGGTTCAGTTTTAACTGCCACGCTGCCGACCACTGGCAGAGCCCATCTATATCAGCCTGCAGGCCGCGAACATCACTAAAACTGTCAACCCTAGCATATAGCTTAAAATCATCGGCAAACAGGAGACAATCTGAGCGTACGACAGCTGGCAGATCATTGACATAACATGCGAACAGAAGAGGGGACAAAAGCCCCCCTTCTGGCGTCCCCGACAGTACCGGGGCCCACGCTGAGCATTTGCCATTCTCAACAACCCGCTGCTCTCTTTCAGACAAGTACGATTTGAGCCAGGACAGTGCTTTTCCGGTCATATGATACGATTTTTCCATTTTTAGAGCCAAGAGTTTATGATTTACACTCTGAAATGCTGAACTATAGTCAGTATAAATTACGTCTGTTTGAGAGCCAGCGGATATGTTGTTCCAGGCCACGCGCAACATCGACCCCAGGTTCGAGACACAAGAACGCCCCGGCATGAAACCATGCTGCTGACTAGTGAGAACCGGGCGCCCATGACTCACCAACATACTGTACACCACCTTCTCCAATATCTTACTGAGCAGTGGCAGCAAACTAACGCTTCTGTAATTCGTCGCACACGACTTATCCCTTTTTTGAAAATAGGTACGATGTTCGCACGTTTCCAAGCTTTCGGACAAACGCCTTGTTCAATAGACAAACGACACAACTTTGTCATTGGTACGGCTAGTTCATGCGCACATTCGGGTATGATACGGGCACTCACATCGTCAGGACCACATGCCTTGTTCCTATTTGTTGCACAATAGTATTGCACGGACAAGATCTTCTGACACGTCAAATGAGGACAGATTGCCTATCGCATAATCCGGTGTCGGGGGTATCATATTTACGCCAGGGTCCGATAATTTACTAGTAAACGTGCGGTTCAGTAGCTCAGCTTTCTCACGATCACTATCAATCTTTCTACCACCGTCTATTAAACAAGGCGTGCTCGAGTTGTTTCCTTTTATACACTCAAGAAATGTCCAAAAACGCTTCGGATTAGATGACAGATCACCAACCAATCCTTTCAGATAAATTGCAAATTTCAAACTCGTTAGTCGTTTGAACTGACGCCGCTTCTCGCTGAATACTTGCTGGTTGTCTTCATTCCGGTTCCTCTTCATCCTGCGGTGCGCCGCCTCCTTCTCGCTGAGAGCTGATCGCAGCTCGCGGTCAAACCAGGGAGGCTGACGACGCGACAGTGTTACCACCGGGATGTGGTCACGAATAGCCGATGTGAGTAGGTCGTAAAAAGTCTAGCGCCTCATCCACTGGCACACCATCCAGCAGATTCCACGGTGTGAACTGCAGAGCCCGCCTCATGGCATCCCAATCGGCCCTTTTGTAGTTCAGTGCAGATTTCCGGGACACCAGCGGAGGTGACTGAGGCACAGCTCTGACGTCACACGTTACTTCCAGGTGGTCGGATGGAATGAGACCCGGTTGGACGATCGCGCTGGCTTGCCTGAAATCAAGACCCATGTAGAATATGTTGCATATAGGGAGGCGTGTCTAGACGAGACAAACACATGGTTGTCCGTTTTACTTCTCTATCTTCATTATGCCGCGAGTAATTGACACAAAAGTGATGGTAACCTCGGATGACCTCAAATGACGCCATAGGGGTCACTGAATAAAACTTGCACTTGGATGATCAATAGTATCCTATAATAACATGATCCAGAAGTAATTGGACTAATATCATGCATATCTTCGAAATAGGAAGCATTTGCATATTTCCCCATTGACTTATTATGGGGAGGTCACGAAATTGACCTGGCCTTAGGTCACCGATATCAAAATTCAAAGATAAACGAATTGTAAGTACCTATGCCTTCATGACACCGTGTAAGTTTCAAACTGATCGGTACAAAATTCTGGCCTTGGCACAACTGCAAACATTTTTGGAGTTGGGTCACCTGACCTGGTCGGAGAGACCGGAGAGACCGGAGAGACCGGAGAGACCGGAGAGACCGGAGAGACCGGAGAGACCGGAGAGCCCGGAGAGCCCGGAGAGTCCGGAGAGGCCGGAGAGGCCGGAGAGGCCGGAGAGGCCGGAGAGGCCGGAGAGGCCGGAGAGGCCGGAGAGGCCGGAGAGGCCGGAGAGGCCGGAGAGGCCGGAGAGGCCGGAGAGGCCGGAGAGGCCGGAGAGGCCGGAGAGGCCGGAGAGGCCGGAGAGGCCGGAGAGGCCGGAGAGGCCGGAGAGGCCGGAGAGGCCGGAGAGGCCGGAGAGGCCGGAGAGGCCGGAGAGGCCGGAGAGCTGGAGAGCAGGAGAGCCGGAGAGTCGGAGAGCCGTAGAGCCAGAGAGCCAGAGAGCCAGAGAGCCAGAGAGCCAGAGAGCCAGGGAGCCAGAGAGCCAGAGAGCCAGAGAGTCAGAGAGCCAGAGAGCCAGAGAGCCAGAGAGCCTGAGAGCTTACAGTCTGTCATATATGTCAGTTTGTCACTGTAAATGCCCATCAGGTACAGGACGTAGTGGACCCAGTGAGCCATCAGGACCCAGTGAGCTGGAAGACAAGGCCAGCCACCATTCCATTGTCGACCGAACTGGTGACCTACACACCGGCCTTGGCCGCCGGGATTCCGTAGCGTAAAGCATTGTAAATCGTCCAGTGGGTCGTCTCACTTTTACCGAAAAATGGAGACTCGACTGGACTCGAGAAAAGCGCCAGATATGTCGGGCTTCCAAATAGTGAAGGGAAAACACCGATCATGAACTCCGCAAGAAGTATATGTACTTGTTTGTTAACCCGCGCGGCGCTGGGGGGGGGGGGGGGGGGGGGGAAATTGTACCCCTCCTCCCGAAAATTCTCAATAACTAAAAAATTATGAAAGATATGAAAATGAAACTTTCGAAACTTTATGCATTCTTAATTATACGTCTTCTGACAAAATTTGGTTGTAATTGGTCAATTAGTTTGGCAGGTGGTGACTTTTTAGTACGTAATGTCATGCCATTTTTGGTGGAAAAGACGTTAAATGTTTGTAAAATCGTTAAAAATAGAATTTTGATGTAAATCACAAAATAAAAACGTCAAAAGGAAGGAAATAACATTTTATTCTAAATGACCTCGGATTTTCGAAATTTTTGATTTTTGATTAAACAAAATAAAACAACTTTTTTTTTAAATAAAATTTCCACAACAGTATTTTGTTTTTAATATATTATAAAAACCGGAAGATATATTAGAAAACCTAGTATGGACGAAATCCAAACCAAATTTCAAAGCTATATTTTTTTTACTGACTTATAAGAATAAGTAACTCAGAACGTTATTTTTTTGAAAATATGTTTTTTGTTTTGTTTTAGTGACCAGATACAGACAAATAAATGTTTCCGCTGTATTTCTGAGACAAAGCTGGTCTAGACACATGCCTTTAGACACATTATTTATATTAATCAATTTTTACTTTTTACCTTTATGAGACCCGACCTTGACCTTAGGGCCATTATATGGGGTCAGGTTGTGAAAATGGTCTCTACTATCGAATTATACGCGTACAATAACCGATACAACATGTGTCGTATGGCTTTCGCAGAACTGTGACCTTTTGTGAGCTGACCTTGACCTTGACCTTTGCATACAATTTAACTTTCGCTTATACGGGAGATGCATGATACCTTTGAGAGCACCTTGTGCGATAATGGTCGCTAGCTAATGCTAGCTAATGGTCGCTAGCTAATGGACAGTATGGCCCAAAAACTAAAATACCTTAAGTTTTTCTCTTTGACCTGATCTGACCTGACAGGTGACCTTGTTTTAAGAATTTCGGGTCGGCAATATATTTGTCTACTCGAGAGCTTTCGATCGTAGCCTTATGCGTCGCGCTGCGGTCATTAGTTCGGAAAATACGAGGAGGAGGAGGGGGGGGGGGGGGGGGGGGTAGGAGGTAAAATTTACCCCCCAGCGCCGCGCATTCGGCTGGAGACCCCAGCGCTGCGTGGGTTAAATTTCGCCGAAAAAATTATTTTCGAAATTGAAAAGTTGTTATTTCATTTTTAAATTGAGACTCGATCAATTTGACACCATACACTATGCATAAGATAATGCAGAAAAGTAGATCAAAAGGTGAATATTTCCCTTCATGTCGATATTATCCAAAATTGATGACTTGGGCCTTTGAAAGGCTAAAATTAACTTTTCTCGAGGCATTTCCATGCATAACCCCTGCTATTCAGTTTTTGCCCTTCACTTCGATTTTTATGGAACGAGCAATATTCCAAGGTTATTCCAAGGATATTTCAAAATGTTGCGTTCTTGATGAAAAATGAACCCATGAACATGTATTATAACACCTAATGACCGTAATCGACAGTTTGTCCTCGTGATTTCGGATGACTTTGGCCTGAACCAATGTTATAAAATGCTTCGTAAAAGTCATATAAGTTGATCATAAATCATAGAAGTCGATGGTTCAATGACTTAACGGGTCAACGGGTTAGTGGGTCAATTTATCTCCGGCGAAATGTCAATGGGTTAAAGGGAATAGTGCACCCTTAACATTATTATTTTAAACTGAGATAGCCAGATTGTGGGGCGTAATGAGAAATCTAAAAATCTGAAAGGAAAAAAAATCCTTCCAAAACGACCTAGTTGCTGAGTTTCAACGCAAAAAAATGTTGGGATTATTTAGTTTTATTTTAAATGGACACATCTCGTGACGTTTCGCACACGTCATTAGTGTGATTTCTACAGCACTTCGTTTTCGCTATTTGAACCGACCGCCACCGAAACCTATCCGCATCTTGCTGCAATTTTCAGTAGCTGAGTTTCCATCAATTATACGTATCGTATCAAAATGTGAATTGTACACACCTATTAGATCGTGACCTATGACCTTTTCGTCAAGGTCATGTCAGACCCCAAAGGGCCGTTGTCCTGACCCCAAAGATCACCAGTTGACCGATATGCTCAAAATGGGTTGCCTGTGGATTTGCATTATGGAAGGCAACACGTTACTTTTTACGGTGTGTCTCTATCTCTCTCCGTTCGGAAGATATACTAAGGGCCCTGTGCAATCGCTATTTTTGGACGAAGTCGATCTCAGGTCATTCACTTGACCTGGAAGGTCACCCGTTGACCTCAAACCTAAACCTCGTACACTGTTAAATTCCTCTCATGACAGGCAATATGCTGGTTCTTACTGCATTGCTCTATCTGGCTTGGTTTGGAAGTTAACAGCTGTGCCTTTTTGGGACCCCCGTAGGGCGAAGGTGAGAAAAGTTTCCCGTAGGGAGAGGGGTAAGTGAATAATTGGGTCAATTTCAAACCAATTTCCAAATGAAAATTACAAAAGGATGCTTCGTGAACGTTTTTTGTTGTTGTTGACAATTTGACGTTTTGACAATTTATGTGTATCCAAGTCAGAAACGAGCTATTAGCCGTTTTCACGAAGGATTTTATTCGCCTGGCGATTCGGGCGTTTTGTGCGTTTGGGGCGTTTGGGGCGTTTGGGGCGTTTGGGGCGATTGGGGCGATTGGGGCGTTTGGGGTAAATGGGTCTATAGCTTGTGAGAAAACAGCTTTTCTTGGTGATTTTTGGTATCAATCGAAACTTTATGAATACATGTATAATTATATGCTCTTGCAATGCAATATTTCCCGTTAGTTTGCTTTGAATATTCAAGTTCATGAGCAAATCTGGCAACTTTGGGTTGGTTTAGTTCCTTCTACAAAATATACCTAAAACTCCCCAAGAAGAGGCTTAAAGGTATACAACATAATCAGCTTTGATTAAATAAAATACGGAATTTACAGTTAGTTAGGGGAAAATTGAAGATATTTATGACAAAGAAATATAATATTATGATGAAAAATGCAATAAAACGCCAAAAGCTTAGACAGCCCTTAATTCAACGTCGCTTCGTATCGTCCCATTTAGAGTGGTAATTTATTGCTTTCCGAAAACCGGAACAAACCTTGCAAGGAATCAATCACACCAAATATTATTGAGTTGATTGATTGCTTAAAAGGACATTGCCACCTCGCAGGTTAATATGGAGTTTTTGATGTGTATCGGTCGATTAAGTGTGTCCGATTTCACCTGCAAAATTTGGTTCCCGAAACTTCCCGCATTAGATCAAAAAATACATTTGCACCACTCCTGCTTGCCAAGTATTCGTAAAATTGGAGTCGCCACATGACTATTTAGAATCACTTCTTTGCGGACTGTTATTTTCTTTTGAATGTTGCAATCTCAACATCACCATTCCGTCAGTGCACATTAAAATTAAAAAGCGTGTGCAGTTCATTATATTTGCAACAACCTTAGCCTCTTTCATAATAAAACAGCAATAATTGCTATGGCTCGACTTTGGGACCGTAGGAGTTATGTGACCTATACCTTATAAAACAGATAGACTTTTCAAGGTCAAGTCTCAGCGAATTCGTACGCTTCGGCTTTGGGCGGGCGCCAATACCACAGCCAAACTGGATGAGAGCGACCATCATTAATCTAGTACTGAGCACAGCTGGAACCAACGTTTTGGAGTCAGAAATAAATACAAAATGCTTTGCCGATACACTGCTTTAGGTGCTGCGGGAGCAAGTTTGAGCTTGAGCACACATGATTGTTGATCCCCACCATTCATGTAAGCTGCTTTTTAGAAATCCTCCGGAGGTGGCAATACCCCTTTAAATGATGAATCTCACAAAAATCCAAAATGACCTCAGAAAAGGCACTTATAAACCCATGAAACATGCGGGCTTGCTGCAGCCACTGGTACTGTAAACACAAAAATGCCAGCCCAGGCGGCCGCGCGGCATGCCGGTCAGCGCTGAGACGACCCATGCACGTCGCCAGGAACGTAGGAACGTAGGAACGTCACGGAATGTCTGTGTGTGTGTGTGTGTGTGGGGGACGGGGGGGGGGGGGCAGTGAAACTGTGATATCGTTTTGAGAGTACCCCAACCCCCTATGGAATATTTCTTTGCAGATTTCGGCTGTTCTCGT
>JAXIVJ010001098.1:0-150000 GCA_036785665.1 Chirona hameri | reverse complement strand
AGGGACTCGCGCCACTTGCTCTCACCGGCTCGTCATTGCGCACGTGTCGTGCATGTCACACGTGGCGGCACGTCTCATGTGAGCCAACCTGTCACCCTTGAGTCAGCCGCCGCTCTCTGCGCTCGGCGCGCTAATGGACCGTGCTTCCGCTGACCTGACCTCAGCGGCCGAGACCGCTGGACCTGTCCAGGCTGGTGTTGACACAGTGCCCGTTGGGCGTGGCGGCGAACCCTACCGGACACAGTGCCCGGTTCTGGGGCTGTGTGGCGAAGCTGGAGCGGAACTTCTGCACCAGCTCCTCACGACACTGGCCGGAGAAGTCTTTAAACGAGCCGGCCGAGCAGCGCACCGCAGGCGGGTCGAAAACCGCATGAAGTTGGGTCCGTGGACAGTCGACCTTGAGCGTGTAGATGTCGATTGTGAGCTGACTGCCGACCGGGCACGGGTCGTCATCGCGCCATGCCAACGCCGAGGAGTAGCACTGGAGCGGCACGCCGCGCTCGGCGGCCTCCCAGAGCACCTCACCGTCCGGACAGGTGGTGGGTCGGCAGACGCCGCGCCGCACGCCCTCCGGTACCACCAGGTGCTCGCCGGCGGGGCACGGGCCGCGCTGGTATACCGGGTAGCAGCGGCGCTCCTCGGGCCAGTACACCTGCCGCTTCAGACAGTCGCAGAAGCCGTGTCCGAACTGGTCCAGGAAGACGAACTGGCCAGCGGCGCAGGCGCCGTTGTCGTCGCCGCTGGTCGGCCAGCAGAAATCGTCGAACAGGGTGGAGCCGATGGGGCAGGGGCGCGGCCGACAGGCGGCGTCGCCTGTCTGCGGGTGGACGACGAACCAGCTGCCCTCCTCGCAGCCGGCCTCCCTGTCGGCCCACAGCTTCTGGCAGTCGCCGGTCGAGTTGTCGTACGCGTAGTACAGATCACCATCGCAGCTCGGGATCGGCAACCGCTCTTGGCTGCCGTCCGGGAAGTGCACTTTGGTGCTGCTGTCGGTGCCGCTGCCACTGCCGCTGCCGCTGCCGCTGCCGCTGCCGCTGCCGCTGCCGCTGCCCGCTGCCGCTGCTGCTGCCGCTGCTGCTGCCGCTGCTGCTGCCGCTGCTGCTGCCGCTGCTGCTGCCGCTGCTGTTGCCGCTGCTGCTGTCGCTGCTGCTGCCGCTGCCGCTGCTGTTGCCGCTGCTGCTGCCACTGCTGCTGCCACCGCTGCTACCACTACCGCTGCCACTGTTGGTGCTACTACCGCTGCCACCGCCGCTGCTGCTGACACTCCTGCTTCCACTGCTGCTGCCACTGTTGGTGCTGCTGCTGCTGTTGCTGCCGCCGCCATCGCCGCTGATGGCAGGCTCCACAGGCGCCTCCGGTGTACTTGCCTCAATTTCTACTTCCGCCGCCGCCTGGTCTTCGGGCCGGCGGGGCGGGTGGTCGGGGGTGTGCGGCGGCCACTCGGGCCAGGAGTCGCTGGGCCTCGGCACTGGACCGTCCTCGATCACCGCCCTGGAGTCGGCCGGCGTCGGCGCGTCCGGGGAGGTCCAGTCCGGCCGCCGGGGAGGGGGGTCCTCGATCACCGCCTGGCTGCCGCCCGCGGCCTGACCCTGGCCTCCCGACGGCCTGCGCTGACCTGGCCGGACCCGGGGAGAGTCTGGTGTGACCGCGGGCTGATCAGGTAGGACCGCGGGTTGATCTGGTGTGACCGCAGGCTCATTAAAATTACTGCTGGGCCGGTCATGTGGACTGTCGGGTACCACCGGCGGCCGGGCGGTCTCCACCTCCTCATCGGGGAAGTAGAAGTTGCGTCCGGCGCTGGGCCGCGGGTCGGGCTGGGGCTCGGCTTGGCGTGCCGCCCAGCGCTGGCGACCGAGGCGCGGTGCCGTCCTCTCGGCGTCTCCAGGGAAGAGGATGTTCCCCGGAGCGGGGCATGCCACCGCTGCCGGCCAGCAGGGCGGCTGTGACGGAGAGGAGCAGGGCAGCGGTTAGCGGTGGCATGGTGCGGTGGTGGTGGTGTGTCTGCGGAGACGAGTCGAGGTGGCTCGGTGAGGTCGCCGCTCCGGTGGTGGCTGGGAAGTCGGCTGCACGGAGAGTCGGTCAGCGCCTGGGCGGCTGGGAACTCGGCTGCACGGAGAGTCGGTCAGCGCCTGGGCGGCTGGGAACTCGGCTGCACGGAGAGTCGGTCAGCGCCTGGGCGGCTGGGAACTCGGCTGCACGGAGAGTCGGTCAGCGCCTGGGCGGCTGGGAAGTCGGCTGCACGGAGAGTCGGTCAGCGCCTGGGCGGCTGGGAAGTCGGCTGCACGGAGAGTCAGTCAGCGCCTGGGCGGCTGGGAAGTCGGCTGCACGGAGAGTCGGTCAGCGCCTGGGCGGCTGGGAACTCGGCTGCACGGAGAGTCGGTCAGCGCCTGGACGGCTGGGAACTCGGCTGCACGGAGAGTCGGTCAGCGCCTGAGGAGATGTTTCACCGACGACCGGAAGACGTCCAGTCGTGAAGAGTAGCTTGCCACTCAGCAACCTCGCCGGTCACTTGCCTCAGAGGGTGGCCGCTGGTTTCAGCCGGAACACACGACCACTGCGGGCCCGGGGCTCAGTCTCACGTCCGTCCCGACCGACGGTCAGACTGGCACTGACCCATCTCCGGCCGGTCCGGCCCTGTGTATATCAGCCCGGCCGAATGGCTGCGTCATCGTGATGTCACCAGAGTGTGACGTCACCGGCAGTGAAGACCGTCTCCGGACGGCTGCTGCTATGTGTGTGTAGGTGACGTCACAAGAGGCTGCCTCGGGGCTGACAGTATGTCTGTGTGTGGGTGTGGGTGTCTGTGGAGCTGCGGTTCCGAGAAATTGTCGTGCACGTGAATTCCGACACTTTCCAGCGGCCAGCCTCGGGTGCTGCTAGCGGAACTCGGCGAATAGCTTACGGCTGCTCAATCCTATAGTATTGTCTATCTTTGGATCTGGCTGCTGTCGGGTTTTCCGCAGATTTGGCTTCTGAGATTAGATAACAAACCTGCGGGACTGCCGTGACGCAACTTCTCGCTTGATATTAAATATTTGTGTACCCCAATCTGGAGGGAAATGCGAAGGCCAAGTTACTGATTTAAGCTAAGTTACATCAACGGCCTTGTTTGCTGGTACGGATTTTAATAAACGAGCGAAAATATGCTTGTAATCGGTTGAAATATACCTCAAATTAAAAGACATGTCTCGCCGATTCTCGTCCGCACCGAATCGTGGTCAAGGACGTATCCAAGGGGGCACCCTGGACACCCGCGGATACACCTTGGGGGGGGGGGGGGGTGCCCACCTTGTCTTTCGTTTAAGCGGCCCTTGACTGGCCAGACGGGCTCTCGGTCGGTCTGAGGGGCCCTCGGTCGGCCTGAGGGGGCCCTCAGTCGGCCTGATGGGGCCTTCGGTCGGCATGAGGGTGTCCTTGATCGGCCTTAGGGGTCCTCTGTCGGTCTGAGGAGGCCCTCTATCGATCTGTGGGGGCCCTTTGTCGACATAAGGAGCCTTCTGTAGGTCTGAGGGCCCTATGTCGGCATGAGGGGTCCTATGTCCGTCTGAGTTGCCTCTGTCGAACTGAGGGGTACCCTCTGTCGGTCTGAGGGGCCCTCAGTAGGCCTGAGCGAGGGCCCTATGTGGGCATGAAGAGTCCTATGTGAGCATGAGGAGCCCTGTGGTAGCCGGAGGGGTCCCTGGGCCAGCTTGATGAAGCCCTTTCGACCCGACGGGGCCCTCTGTCGACATGAGGGGGGCCTATGTAGGCCTGAGGGGCCCTATGTCGGCTTGAGGGGCCCTACGTCGGCATGAGGGGGCCTTCTGGTGGCCTGAGGGCCCCTCGGCCAGCTCGTGGGGCACCTTTCGACCCGACGGGGCCCTCTAGCCGCCTAAGTGAGCCCTCGGCCAGCTTGAGGGGGCCCCCTTTCGACACGACGGGACCCTCTGTCAGCCTGAAGGGGCCCATCTGTCGGCCTGAGGGGGCCCTTAGTCAGCCTGAGGGGCCCTCTGTCGCCCTGATGGGGCCCTCTGCCCTCCTCTGTGTGACATCCGTGCAGTGCAGATCCTTGCAGGCTGATTCGTTTGTTAATTCAGACTGTTGCAGGTCCCAGGGTAGATTCTGTCAAATGTACCGGGTATGATATCCAGAATAGGTATTAGTGGCATAGAACCTCAGAAGTTACGGCGCCCTAAAACCCAACCCCGAATCACCACCACCACTGCACCCAGAATAAGTAGTTGAAATCGTGTTAGCGAAGATAAAATATGTAGGGGCCCTGTGTCCATAGGGGGCCCATGTATGTGCCAGGGGGCCCATATCACTGACGGCGGGTACTACCTTGGCGAAATCCTGGATACGCCTTTGTTCGTGGTATGTTTTCTTTACGGCGTCTGAAGTCTAACCATGGTTGTATTTTACCTACTTGTGTTTTGTATTTGCTGATATCGAGACACCTCGATTTTGTTACATGTGACCCTCCCTATCCAATAGATAATATCCATGGACATTTTTGCGACGCCTGTTTTATGTGGCTGGTCAGGCAATACTGTCAGTGAGATTGGCTGTGTCGTTATCTGTATGGCCTGCTAACGCAGAGCGAAGTGGTGATACCCCGGGGAGACCGGATGATACCGGACGATACCGGATGATACCGGATGATATCGAATGATACCGGATGATACCGGCTGGATTGGTTCGATACCCCGGGGAGACCGGATGATACCGGATGATACCGGACGATACCGGATGATACTGGATGATACCGGCTGATACCGGCTGCATTGGTTCGATACCCCGGAGAGACCGGATGATACAGGACGATACCGGATGATACCGGACGATACCGGATGATACCGGATGATAACGGATGATAACGGATGATACCGGATGATACCGGATGATACCGGATGATACCGGACGATACCGGATGATACCGGACGATACTGGATGATACCGGATGATACCGGCTGCATTGGTTCGATACCCGGGGAGACCGGATGATACCGGATGATACCGGATGATACCGGATGATACCGGATGATACCGGACGATACCGGATGATACCGGCTGCATTGGTTCGATACCCCGGGGAGACCGGATGATACCGGATGATACAGGGCGATACCGGATGATACTGTATGATACCGGACGATACCGGATGATGCGGGATGATACCGGACGATACCGGATGATACCGGATGATACCGGACGATACTGGATGATACCGGATGATACCGTCTGCATTGTTTCGATACCCCGGGGAGACTGGATGATTCCGGATGATACAGGACGATACCGGATGATACCGGATGATACCGGACGATACCGGCTGATACTGGCTGCATTGGTTCGATACCCCGGGGAGACCGGATGATACCAGATGATACAGGACGATAACGGATGATACTGGATGATACCGGATGATACTGGATGATACCGGACGATACCGGATGATACCGGATGATACCGGACGATACCGGATGATACCGGATGATACCGGATGATGCCGGATGATACCGGATGATACCGGATGATACCGGACGATACCGGATGATACCGGATGATACCGGACGATACCGGATGATACCGGACGATACCGGATGATACCGGACGATACCGGATGATACCGGATGATACCGGACGATACTGGATGATACCGGCTGATACCGGCTGTATTGGTTCGATACCCCGGGGAGACCGGATGATGCAGGATGATACAGGACGATACCGGACGATACCGGATGATACCGGATGATACCGGATGATACCGGATGATACCGGATGATACCGGATGATACCGGATGATACCGGATGATACCGGACGATACTGGATGATACCGGCTGATACCGGCTGCATTGGTTCGATACCCCGGGGAGACCGGATGATACCGGATGATACAGGGCGATACCGGATGATACCGGCTGCATTGGTTCGATACCCCGGGGAGACCGGATGATACCGGATGATACCGGATGATACGGGATGATACCGGACGATACCGGATGGTACCGAATGATACCGGATGATACCGGACGATACCGGATGATACCGGCTGATACCGGCTGCATTGTTTCGATACCCCGGGGAGACTGGATGATTCCGGATGATACAGGACGATACCGGATGATACCAGATGATACCGGACGATACCGGACGATACCGGATGATACCGGATGATACCGGACGATACCGGATGATACTGGCTGCATTGGTTCGATACCCCGGGGAGACCGGATGATACCAGATGATACAGGACGATAACGGATGATACTGGATGATACCGGATGATACCGGATGATACCGGATGATACCGGATGATACCGGATGATACCGGATGATACTAGATGATACCGGATGATACCGGCTGCATTGGTTCGATACCCCGGGGAGACCGGATGATACCGGATGATACAGGACGATACCGGATGATACCGGATGATACCGGACGATACCGGATGATACCGGATGATACCGGATGATACCGGATGATACCGGATGATACCGGACGATACCGGATGATACCGGACGCTACCGGATGATACCGGACGATACCGGATGATACCGGCTGGATTGGTTCGATACCCCGGGAAGACCGGACGATACCGGATGATACCGGACGATACCGGATGATACCGGATGATACCGGATGATACCGGATGATACCGGACGATACCGGACGATACCGGATGATACCGGATGATACCGGACGATACTGGATGATACCGGCTGATACCGGCTGCATTGGTTCGATACCCCGGGGAGACCGGATGATACCGGATGATACAGGGCGATACCGGATGATACCGGCTGCATTGGTTCGATACCCCGGGGAGACCGGATGATACCGGATGATACCGGATGATACGGGATGATACAGGACGATACCGGATGGTACCGGATGATACCGGATGATACCGGATGATACCGGATGATACTGGATGATACCGGCTGATACCGGCTGCATTGTTTCGATACCCCGGGGAGACTGGATGATTCCGGATGATACAGGACGATACCGGATGATACCGGATGATACCGGACGATACCGGACGATACCGGACGATACCGGATGATACCGGATGATACCGGATGATACCGGACGATACCGGATGATACTGGCTGCATTGGTTCGATACCCCGGGGAGACCGGATGATACCAGATGATACAGGACGATAACGGATGATACCGGATGATACCGGATGATACCGGATGATACCGGATGATACCGGATGATACCGGATGATACCGGACGATACCGGATGATACTGTATGATACCGGATGATACCGGCTGCATTGGTTCGATACCCCGGGGAGACCGGATGATACCGGATGATACAGGACGATACCGGATGATACCGGATGATACCGGACGATACCGGACGATACCGGATGATACCGGATGATACCGGATGATACCGGACGATACCGGACGATACCGGATGATACCGGATGATACCGGCTGGATTGGTTCGATACCCCGGGAAGACCGGATGATACCGGATGATACCGGACGATACCGGACGATACCGGATGATACCGGATGATACCGGATGATACCGGATGATACCGGACGATACCGGATGATACCGGACGATACCGGATGATACCGGACGATACCGGATGATACCGGATGATACCGGCTGGATTAGTTCGATACCCCGGGAAGACCGGACGATACCGGATGATACCGGACGATACCGGATGATACCGGATGATACCGGGCGATACCGGATGATACCGGACGATACCGGATGATACCGGATGATACCGGACGATACTGGATGATACCGGCTGATACCGGCTGCATTGGTTCGATACCCCGGGGAGACCGGATGATACCGGATGATACAGGGCGATACCGGACGATACCGGATGATACCGGCTGCATTGGTTCGATACCCCGGGGAGACCGGATGATACCGGATGATACCGGATGGTACGGGATGATACCGGACGATACCGGATGGTACCGGATGATACCGGATGATACCGGACGATACCGGATGATACTGGATGATACCGGCTGATACCGGCTGCATTGTTTCGATACCCCGGGGAGACTGGATGATTCCGGATGATACAGGACGATACCGGATGATACCGGACGATACCGGATGATACCGGATGATACCGGATGATACCGGACGATACCGGATGATACTGGCTGCATTGGTTCGATACCCCGGGGAGACCGGATGATACCAGATGATACAGGACGATAACGGATGATACTGGTTGATACCGGATGATACCGGATGATACCGGATGATACCGGATGATACCGTATGATACCGGATGATACCGGACGATACCGGATGATACTGGATGATACCGGATGATACCGGCTGCATTGGTTCGATACCCCGGGGAGACCGGATGATACCGGATGATACAGGACGATACCGGATGATACCGGATGATACCGGACGATACCGGATGATACCGGACGATACCGGATGATACCGGACGATACCGGATGATACCGGATGATACCGGCTGGATTGGTTCGATACCCCGGGAAGACCGGATGATACCGGATGATACCGGACGATACCGGATGATACCGGATGATACCGGATGATACCGGACGATACCGGACGATACCGGATGATACCGGATGATACCGGATGATACCGGATGATACCGGATGATACCGGCTGGATTGGTTCCACTGTATGTAGGCTGCGACCAAGACAACAACTGTCCGCTCCGCAGCTCCGACAGAGCAGAGAATCGCAGACAGAGCTGCAGACAGAGCTGCAGACAGCCGCAGACAGCCGCAGACAGAGCTGCATACAGAGCTGCAGACAGAGCTGCAGACAGATATTCAGACAGAGCTGCAGTCAGAGCTGCAGACAGAGCTGCAGACAGAGCTGCAGACAGAGCCGCAGACAGAGCCGCAGACAGAGCTGCAGACAGAGCTTCAGTCAGAGGCTCAATTCGAGCTTCAGACAGAGCTGCAGACAGAGCTGCAGACAGAGCTGCAGACAGAGCCGCAGACAGAGCTGCAGACAGAGCTGCAGACAGAGCTGCAGACAGAGCCGCAGACAGAGCTGCAGACAGAGCTGCAGACAGAGTTGCAGTCAGAGCTGCAGACATAGCTGCAGACAGAGCCGCAGACAGAGCTGCAGACAGAGCTTCAGTCAGAGGCTCAATTCGAGCTTCAGACAGAGCTGCAGACAGAGCTGCAGACAGAGCTGCAGACAGAGCTGCAGACAGAGCTGCAGACAGAGCTGCAGACAGAGTTGCAGTCAGAGCTGCAGACAGAGCTGCAGACAGAGATTCAGTCACAACTTTAGCCAAACTTTGGCCTGAGCTTTAGTCAAATTTTCCGTCAAAGTTTGTGAAATATTTTGTCCTCTACCATGATCGCGAATATGACTTTTTAACATTACGTATCAATGAAAAGTACCCACAATCTCAGGATTGTCCTAGCCACCAACCAAATTAATACCAACTTCGGAATCTCTACCACCGAAAAGTCAACCGATGCCAGATTGTGCACCTAACTATAACCGCCGAAAGAAAAGTTAACCGATGCCAGATTGTGCCCCCAACTATAACCGCCGAAAGAAAAGTTAACCGATGCCAGATTGTGCCCCCAACTATAACCGCCGAAGATCTCAGATAACCTCACAGAGCCTCGAGCGGTCTGGCACTCTTAGTTACTGCACCGGCTCTTTGTGTTCAGATCCGGCAGTTCTGCGGCAGTGCTGCGGTGTTGCTGAGTGACCGCACGGTGACTGGCGGGTTTGTCCACGCCTCCTGCCTGTACTGTGGTCACTGGTCAGTGACCGGGTCACCCAGCGGCCAGGGCAGACCGCCGCCGGTTTGTCCACGCCTCCTGCCTTTACTCTGGTCAGTGACCGGGTCACCCAGCGGCCAGGGCAGACCGCCGCCGGTTTGTCCCCGCCTCCTGCCTTTACTCTGGTCAGTGACCGGGTCACCCAGTGGCCAGGGCAGACCGCCGCGGGTTTGTCACCGCCTCCTGCCTTTACTCTGGTCAGTGACCGGGTCACCCAGCGGCCAGGGCAGACCGCCGCGGGTTTGTCCACGCCTCCTGCCTTTACTCTGGTCAGTGACCGGGTCACCCAGTGGCCAGGGCAGACCGCCGCGGGTTTGTCCCCGCCTCCTGCCTTTACTCTGGTCAGTGACCGGGTCACCCAGCGGCCAGGGCAGACCGCCGCCGGTTTGTCCCCGCCTCCTGCCTTTACTCTGGTCAGTGACCGGGTCACCCAGCGGCCAGGGCAGACCGCCGCGGGTTTGTCCACGCCTCCTGCCTTTACTCTGGTCAGTGACCGGGTCACCCAGCGGCCAGGGCAGACCGCCGCGGGTTTGTCCACGCCTCCTGCCTTTACTCTGGTCAGTGACCGGGTCACCCAGCGGCCAGGGCAGACCGCCGCGGGTTTGTCCACGCCTCCTGCCTTTACTCTGGTCAGTGACCGGGTCACCCAGCGGCCAGGGCAGACCGCCGCGGGTTTGTCCCCGCCTCCTGCCTGTACTCTGGTCAGTGACCGGGTCACCCAGCGGCCAGGGCAGACCGCCGCGGGTTTGTCCCCGCCTCCTGCCTTTACTCTGGTCAGTGACCGGGTCACCCAGCGGCCAGGGTAGACCGCCGCGGGTTTGTCCCCGCCTCCTGCCTTTACTCTGGTCAGTGACCGGGTCACCCAGCGGCCAGGGCAGATCGCCGCGGGTTTGTCCCCGCCTCCTGCCTTTACTCTGGTCAGTGACCGAGTCACCCAGCGGCCAGGGCAGACCGCCGCGGGTTTGTCCCCGCCTCCTGCCTGTACTCTGGTCAGTGACCGAGTCACCCAGCGGCCAGGGCAGACCGCCGCGGGTTTGTCCCCGCCTCCTGCCTGTACTCTGGTCAGTGACCGGGTCACCCAGCGGCCAGGGCAGACCGCCGCGGGTTTGTCCCCGCCTCCTGCCTTTACTCTGGTCAGTGACCGGGTCACCCAGCGGCCAGGGCAGACCGCCGCGGGTTTGTCCCCGCCTCCTGCCTTTACTCTGGTCAGTGACCGGGTCACCCAGCGGCCAGGGCAGACCGCCGTCGGCGCGTGGGTGGGTGTGCTGACCTGCCACTGGCCAGCAGGCCTGCTGGTGCCTGTTTGACTAACGGGTGCGTCTGCTAGTGCCTCTCTGTGGGGGTATGAGTGTGGGGGTAGCGCCTGTCTGTGGGGTATGAGTGCTGCTGTGACTGCTGTGGCGATCTGCCGGATGTGACCGGTCTCCGGCCGGCTCCGTCAGCAGCGGATATCCGGCCGGTGTCCTGTTTGTGTGTGTGTGTGGTTCCCAGGTGACGACAGTGGAGGGAGAGAGGGTTGCTGGGCAGTGGGCGGCCGGCTGTAGTGACCCGTGTGGGACGTGGGTGCCCTCTGTTGGCCGAGGGCGGCCGGCTGTAGTGACCCGTGTGGGTGCCCTCTGTTGGCCGAGGGCGGCCTGTAGTGACCCGTGTGGGTGCCCTCTGTTGACCGAGGGCGGCCGGCTGTAGTGACCCGTGTGTGTGCCCTCTGTTGGCCGAGGGCGGCCGGCTGTAGTGACCCGTGTGGGTGCCCTCTGTTGACCGAGGGCGGCCTGTAGTGACCCGTGTGGGTGCCCTCTGTTGGCCGAGGGCGGCCGGCTGTAGTGACCCGTGTGGGTGCCCTCTGTTGACCGAGGGCGGCCTGTAGTGACCCGTGTGGGTGCCCTCTGTTGGCCGAGGGCGGCCGGCTGTAGTGACCCGTGTGGGTGCCCTCTGTTGGCCGAGGGCGGCCTGTAGTGACCCGTGTGGGTGCCCTCTGTTGACCGAGGGCGGCCGGCTGTAGTGACCCGTGTGGGTGCCCTCTGTTGGCCGAGTGCGGCATGTAGTGACCCGTGTGGGTGCCCTCTGTTGGCCGAGGGTGGTCTGTAGTGACCCGTGTGGGTGCCCTCTGTTGGCCGAGGGTGGTCTGTAGTGACCCGTGTGGGTGCCCTCTGTTGGCCGAGTGCGGCATGTAGTGACCCTTGTGGGTGCCCTCTGTTGGCCGAGGGTGGTCTGTAGTGACCCGTGTGGGTGCCCTCTGTTGGCCGAGTGCGGCATGTAGTGACCCGTGTGGGTGCCCTCTGTTGGCCGAGGGTGGTCTGTAGTGACCCGTGTGGGTGCCCTCTGTTGGCCGAGGGTGGTCTGTAGTGACCCGTGTGGGTGCCCTCTGTTGACCGAGGGCGGCCGGCTGTAGTGACCCGTGTGGGTGCCCTCTGTTGGCCGAGTGCGGCATGTAGTGACCCGTGTGGGTGCCCTCTGTTGGCCGAGGGTGGTCTGTAGTGACCCGTGTGGGTGCCCTCTGTTGGCCGAGGGTGGTCTGTAGTGACCCGTGTGGGTGCCCTCTGTTGGCCGAGGGTGGTCTGTAGTGACCCGTGTGGGTGCCCTCTGTTGGCCGAGTGCGGCATGTAGTGACCCGTGTGGGTGCCCTCTGTTGGCCGAGGGTGGCCTGTAGTGACCCGTGTGGGTGCCCTCTGTTGGCCGAGGGCGGCCTGTAGTGACCCGTGTGGGTGCCCTCTGTTGGCCGAGGGCGGCCTGTAGTGACCCGTGTGGGTGCCCTCTGTTGGCCGAGGGCGGCCGGCTGTAGTGACCCGTGTGGGTGCCCTCTGTTGGCCGAGGGCGGCCTGTAGTGACCCGTGTGGGTGCCCTCTGTTGGCCGAGGGCGGCCGGCTGTATTGACCCGTGTGGGTGCCCTCTGTTGGCCGAGGGTGGCCTGTAGTGACCCGTGTGGGTGCCCTCCGTTGACTGAGGGCGGCCGGCTGTAGTGACCCGTGTGGGTGCCCTCTGTTGACCGAGGGCGGCCTGTAGTGACCCGTGTGGGTGCCCTCTGTTGGCCGAGGGCGGCCTGTAGTGACCCGTGTGGGTGCCCTCCGTTGACCGAGGGCGGCCGGCTGTAGTGACCCGTGTGGGTGCCCTCTGTTGGCCGAGGGCGGCCTGTAGTGACCCGTGTGGGTGCCCTCTGTTGGCCGAGGGCGGCCTGTAGTGACCCGTGTGGGTGCCCTCTGTTGGCCGAGGGTGGTCTGTAGTGACCCGTGTGGGTGCCCTCTGTTGGCCGAGGGCGGCCGGCTGTAGTGACCCGTGTGGGTGCCCTCTGTTGGCCGAGGGCGGCCTGTAGTGACCCGTGTGGGTGCCCTCTGTTGGCCGAGGGCGGCCGGCTGTATTGACCCGTGTGGGTGCCCTCTGTTGGCCGAGGGCGGCCTGTAGTGACCCGTGTGGGTGCCCTCCGTTGACCGAGGGCGGCCGGCTGTAGTGACCCGTGTGGGTGCCCTCTGTTGACCGAGGGCGGCCTGTAGTGACCCGTGTGGGTGCCCTCTGTTGGCCGAGGGCGGCCTGTAGTGACCCGTGTGGGTGCCCTCCGTTGACCGAGGGCGGCCGGCTGTAGTGACCCGTGTGGGTGCCCTCTGTTGGCCGAGGGTGGTCTGTAGTGACCCGTGTGGGTGCCTTCTGTTGACCGAGGGCGGCCGGCTGTAGTGACCCGTGTGGGTGCCCTCTGTTGACCGAGGGCGGCCTGTAGTGACCCGTGTGGGTGCCCTCTGTTGGCCGAGGGCGGCCTGTAGTGACCCGTGTGAGTGCCCTCTGTTGGCCGAGGGCGGCTGGCTGTAGTGACCCGTGTGGGTGCCCTCTGTTGGCCGAGGGCGGCCTGTAGTGACCCGTGTGGGTGCCCTCTGTTGGCCGAGGGCGGCCTGTAGTGACCCGTGTGGGTGCGTTGACAGAGGGCGGCCGGCTGTAGTGACCCGTGTGGGTGCCCTCTGTTGGCCGAGGGCGGCCGGCTGTAGTGACCCGTGTGGGTGCCCTCTGTTGGCCGAGGGCGGCCTGTAGTGACCCGTGTGGGTGCCCTCTGTTGGCCGAGGGCGGCCGGCTGTAGTGACCCGTGTGGGTGCCCTCTGTTGGCCGAGGGCGGCCGGCTGTAGTGACCCGTGTGGGTGCCCTCTGTTGGCCGAGGGCGGCCGGCTGTAGTGACCCGTGTGGGTGCCCTCTGTTGACCGAGGGCGGCCTGTAGTGACCCGTGTGGGTGCCCTCTGTTGGCCGAGGGCGGCCTGTAGTGACCCGTGTGAGTGCCCTCTGTTGGCCGAGGGCGGCTGGCTGTAGTGACCCGTGTGGGTGCCCTCTGTTGGCCGAGGGCGGCCTGTAGTGACCCGTGTGAGTGCCCTCTGTTGGCCGAGGGCGGCCTGTAGTGACCCGTGTGGGTGCCCTCCGTTGACCGAGGGCGGCCGGCTGTAGTGACCCGTGTGGGTGCCCTCTGTTGGCCGAGGGCGGCCGGCTGTAGTGACCCGTGTGGGTGCCCTCTGTTGGCCGAGGGCGGCCGGCTGTAGTGACCCGTGTGGGTGCCCTCTGTTGGCCGAGGGCGGCCTGTAGTGACCCGTGTGGGTGCCCTCTGTTGGCCGAGGGCGGCCGGCTGTAGTGACCCGTGTGGGTGCCCTCTGTTTGCCGAGGGCGGCCTGTAGTGACCCGTGTGGGTGCCCTCTGTTGACCGAGGGCGGCCGGCTGTAGTGACCCGTGTGGGTGCCCTCTGTTGGCCGAGGGCGGCCGGCTGTAGTGACCCGTGTGGGTGCCCTCTGTTGGCCGAGGGCGGCCTGTAGTGACCCGTGTGGGTGCCCTCTGTTGGCCGAGGGCGGCCTGCTGTAGTGACCCGTGTGGGTGCCCTCTGTTGGCCGAGGGCGGCCTGTAGTGACCCGTGTGGGTGCCCTCTGTTGGCCGAGGGCGGCCTGTAGTGACCCGTGTGGGTGCCCTCCGTTGGCCGAGGGCGGCCTGTAGTGACCCGTGTGGGTGCCCTCTGTTGACCGAGGGCGGCCTGTAGTGACCCGTGTGGGTGTCCTCTGTTGGCCGAGGGCGGCCTGTAGTGACCCGTGTGGGTGCCCTCTGTTGGCCGAGGGCGGCCTGTAGTGACCCGTGTGGGTGCCCTCTGTTGGCCGAGGGCGGCCTGTAGTGACCCGTGTGGGTGCCCTCCGTTGGCCGAGGGCGGCCTGTAGTGACCCGTGTGGGTGCCCTCTGTTGACCGAGGGCGGCCTGTAGTGACCCGTGTGGGTGCCCTCTGTTGGCCGAGGGCGGCCTGTAGTGACCCGTGTGGGTGCCCTCTGTTGGCCGAGGGCGGCCTGTAGTGACCCGTGTGGGTGCCCTCTGTTGGCCGAGGGCGGCCTGTAGTGACCCGTGTGGGTGCCCTCTGTTGGCCGAGGGCGGCCTGTAGTGACCCGTGTGGGTGCCCTCTGTTGGCCGAGGGCGGCCTGTAGTGACCCGTGTGGGTGCCCTCTGTTGGCCGAGGGCGGCCGGCTGTAGTGACCCGTGTGGGTGCCCTCTGTTGGCCGAGGGCGGCCGGCTGTAGTGACCCGTGTGGGTGCCCTCTGTTGGCCGAGGGCGGCCTGTAGTGACCCGTGTGGGTGCCCTCTGTTGGCCGAGGGCGGCCGGCTGTAGTGACCCGTGTGGGACGTGGGTGCCCTCTGTTGACCGAGGGCGGCCTGTAGTGACCCGTGTGGGTGCCCTCTGTTGGCCGAGGGCGGCCTGTAGTGACCCGTGTGGGTGCCCTCTGTTGACCGAGGGCGGCCTGTAGTGACCCGTTTGGGTGCCCTCTGTTGGCCGAGGGCGGCCGGCTGTAGTGACCCGTGTGGGTGCCCTCTGTTGGGCGAGGGCGGCCTGTAGTGACCCGTGTGGGTGCCCTCTGTTGGCCGAGGGCGGCCGGCTGTAGTGACCCGTGTGGGTGCCCTCTGTTGGCCGAGGGCGGCCTGTAGTGACCCGTGTGGGTGCCCTCTGTTGGCCGAGGGCGGCCTGTAGTGACCCGTGTGGGTGCCCTCTGTTGGCCGAGGGCGGCCGGCTGTAGTGACCCGTGTGGGTGCCCTCTGTTGGCCGAGGGCGGCCGGCTGTAGTGACCCGTGTGGGTGCCCTCTGTTGGCCGAGGGCGGCCTGTAGTGACCCGTGTGGGTGCCCTCTGTTGGCCGAGGGCGGCCTGTAGTGACCCGTGTGGGTGCCCTCTGTTGGCCGAGGGCGGCCTGTAGTGACCCGTGTGGGTGCCCTCTGTTGGCCGAGGGCGGCCGGCTGTAGTGACCCGTGTGGGTGCCCTCTGTTGGCCGAGGGCGGCCTGTAGTGACCCGTGTGGGTGCCCTCTGTTGGCCGAGGGCGGCCGGCTGTAGTGACCCGTGTGGGACGTGGGTGCCCTCTGTTGACCGAGGGCGGCCTGTAGTGACCCGTGTGGGTGCCCTCTGTTGGCCGAGGGCGGCCTGTAGTGACCCGTGTGGGTGCCCTCTGTTGACCGAGGGCGGCCTGTAGTGACCCGTGTGGGTGCCCTCTGTTGGCCGAGGGCGGCCGGCTGTAGTGACCCGTGTGGGTGCCCTCTGTTGGGCGAGGGCGGCCTGTAGTGACCCGTGTGGGTGCCCTCTGTTGGCCGAGGGCGGCCGGCTGTAGTGACCCGTGTGGGTGCCCTCTGTTGGCCGAGGGCGGCCTGTAGTGACCCGTGTGGGTGCCCTCTGTTGGCCGAGGGCGGTTATCTCACGGCCGTGACAGCCGGCGTCTGATCCCCCGGTGCTGACGTGGTCTTGGTGACGTCACATCACGTCTCCTGGCAGTGACGTCACATCCGTGTGTCCCCGTGTCGCGGGGGACGGGAGGCACTGGCATGGTAGGCGGCAGCACCTGTTCTTCTGGGAGTCGGCACTGGGGCGCAGTTGTCGAGGCCGACTGCCTGATCATTACGTCATACCTGCCGACCCCGACCACGTCGATACTCCAGGAACTGCCCAGAGCGGGCAAGATGGTCCTGTTGACGTTCAGCCGATAGTGGCTCAACCTGCTGGAGCTTTTAATTAGGCTCAAATACATTAAAGTCAGGACAAGACATGTTTGTATCGTATACCTAATGCCGAATGCCGAAAATGCCGTGCGCCCGGATGGCTGGACGGCGGACTGTGTCCAGGTATGTTAGGCACGTCAAACTTTCGCTTCTAAATTCTGCCGGCTTCCAGGAATTGAGGGCGTGTGTGATGCGAAATCTGACCAGGGTAACAAATGGACTGCAAAATATACTTAACAGAACACTCGCGCATCCTTCTTATCCTTACAGGTTGCAACACTCCATGGTGCTAATTCTGCTGACGTAAGACAACACCAAATCGGGTCGGTTAACACACCTCTCACCCCTGCTCGGTTAACACACCTCTCACCCCTGCTCGGTTAACACACCTCTCACCCCTGCGCGTAGGCGAGCTGCAGTTCAGGACAGCGTCAGGGTCGAAACGGTCGGTCCAAACGGTCGGTCCAAACGGTCGGTCCAAACGGTCGGTCGAAACTCGTTTTTTATCGTTGGCACAGCTGGATTCCCACCTATAATAACCCCCCTACACCAATTTACAGCCAAAAATAAAATATGACTGTGTTATGCCTTGGTCGATCTATCGTGGAATGCCCCAGAAGTTAACCCGCCATTGATGGGGGGGGGGCGTTTGACGCCCCCTGTTGAATTTTCGCAATAGCTGAAAAACTAATAGCGCTATCAACGTGAAACTTCGGGTACCTTCTTTTAAATAATTTTTATGTCTTGTAAATAATTTTTATGTCTTGTGTGCAAAAATAAATACAAAATCGTCGACATTTTTTTCGAGTTATAGCGAATTTAGTGACGTTACTACACACGAGTTTTACACCAAACTCAGCTAAACTTTGCCAAGCCGTACAAATGCCACATTTGAAGCAAAATGCAATCGAAAAACGCCAAAAGATAGCAAATTTCAACGGCTAAAAACTGGCTATCTCGGATTTGTAAATTTTTTAGTTTTTGACCCAAAAAAAAATCAAAACACTTTTTGTGGGGGGGGGGGAATTATCTCAAAATCAAAATTTATATTTTTTTCTCCAAAAACCGGAAGATATATCAGAGAACCATACCCAGGCAACTACCATGCCAAATTTCAAACTGATATCTCCATTTTTGACTGACTTATGACATCTAAAGTATGGGTAACTTATGACGTCATATTTTGATATTGTGTTTTTGGCTTTTATCGACTAGATACAGACAAATAAATGCCGCCACTGTATTTCTGAGACAAAACTGGTCTATCAACATGCCATTTTTGTTTAGATTTAACAATTTAAAATGTTGACCTTCGGTGACCTGAACTTGACCTGAAATTGACATTGACTTCACGTAAATGAAGTCAGGTGGTAAAATGACTATCACTATCGAATTATACCTGGAAAATAACTCGTAAAACATGTGTTGCATGACTTTCGTAGATATTTTGAGCATATTGACCTTTTGTGACCTGACATTGACCTTGACCTTTGCCAAAAATCTCACTTTAGCTCATGCGGGATATGTAACATACCTTTGGCAGCACTTTGGGTGAAACTGGTCGCAATCGAAGGCTTTGGATGGAAAGTATGGCCCATAAACTCAAATACGCCAATTTTGACCTTTGACCTGACCGTGACCTGACATTTGGCCTCACTTTGACATTTTTAGCATGCTTTAGATTCTTCTCATTGAGAGCTTTCGATTGCCGCCTTGCGCGTCTGGCTGCGATCATTGGTTCGGGATAACCAGGGGGCGTTTAACGCCCCCCAGTCAATGGCGTTCTGCTGAGACCCCAGTCAATGCCGGGTTAAAGGAGCTCAAGAGACTCACCTATTCACGCCGGGGTTCGGCGATTTTGGTGCCCATCTCCTGGGAGCTTCCCACTTGACCGCCCACAGCGGCTTTTCTGTATTTCTGTGATGACAGTCAGGCTTGTGCAATAGCATATTTACTTTGAGCTCTTCGAAATACTCCACGAAGACTGCCAGATAGGAGCGGAGATGAATACATGACACCCGATGGCGTCAAGGAAACCCCATATTGAGCCATCTTGAGCCATCTTGAGCCATCTTGAGCCATCTTGGGTGCACATTTAAAAGCAACGGTAACTTGGGCTGACCCTATCCCACCGAGCATGTCACCTCTGTCTTACCCGCACCTACCCCTCCTGACCTCGTGTGACTCCGTCCGACCCCACCTGACCCAACCTGACCTCATTTGACCTCATTTGACCTCATCTGACCCGGTCTGACCCCGGCTGATCCTACCTGACCTCTTCTGACCCCACCTGACCTCTTCTGACCCCGTCTGACCCCGTCTGACCCCACCTGACCCCATCTGACCCAGTGTGCCCCGTATGACCCTGTCTGACCCCAGCTGACCCCGTCTGACCCCGTCTGACCCCGTCTGACCCCGTCTGACCCCGTCTGACCCCACCTGACCCCGTCTGACCCCGCCTGACCCAGTGTGCCCCGTATGACCCTGTCTGACCCCATCTGACCCCGTCTGACCCTACCTGACCCGATGCGCCCCGTCTGACCCCACCTGACCCCACCTGACCCCACCTGACCCCACCTGACCCCACCTGACCCGGTGTGCCCCATATGACCCTGTCTGACCCATCTGACCCCGTCTGACCCCGTCTGACCCCACCTGACCCCACCTGACCCGATACGCCCCGTCTGACCCCACCTGACCCCACCTGACCCCACCTGACCCGGTGTGCCCCGTATGACCCTGTCTGACCCCATCTGACCCCGTCTGACCCCGTCTGACCCCATCTGACCCCGTCTGACCCCACCTGACCCCACCTGACCCCACCTGACCCGATGCGCCCCGTCTGACCCCACCTGACCCCACCTGACCCGATGTGCCTCGTATGACCCCGTCTGACCCCATCTGACCCCACCTGACCCCGTCTGACCCCATATGACCCCACCTGACCCCGTCTGACTCCGTCTGACCCCACCTGACCCCACCTGACCCGGTGTGCCCCGTATGACCCCGTCTGACCCCACCTGACCCCACCTGACCCAGTGTGCCCCTTATGACCCTGTCTGACCCCACCTGACCCCACCTGACCCGGTGTGCCCCGTCTGACCCCGTCTGACCCCACCTGACCCCACCTGACCCCACCTGACCCCGTCTGACCCCGTCTGACCCCATCTGACCCCACCTGACCCAGTGTGCCCCGTATGACCTCTGTCTGACCGGCGCCCTCCCCCGTGTCCACAGGAGTTTATTCACAGTTCGCTGGCTGACCTGCTGAACTTGCACGTGCTGAAGGACACAGAGGGAGTCCTGGGCCGCGCCGTCGTGGAGCTGGGACGCGCAGAGACATTCTGGTGAGAGATAGAGAGAGAGGGAGCTCTGACCAGCTATACGGCCCTCAGCTGACCTGACCTGACCTGACCTGACTGTGGCCTGCCTCACGCTGAGCGCTGACTGCTGCTACTCTGAGTAACACATGGATGGCATATGTTCTACGGCGTATGCTCTAAGCGTGTTTGAGAGGTGCATTTACAATGCGTCTCAAAGCTTCGTTGGTTGCTTGATAAACGACAAACGTAGGGATAACTTAAACTGAAATATATCCGGGGCGTTTTGCCGTATATCAGTGACCGTGACAGTGTGACTGCTGGTTCGAGCCGCTTTGTAAGACTGCGCTGTCCCGGAGTTGGAAAGGTCTCGGAGCAGGTCAGGTATGTGGAGACGGGAATGCCGGTAAAAAGTGGACTACGGGGCAGGGAGGACTTGACTCCCGCCGTTTTTGTCCACCTCTGTCGGTAACATTGTCGTGGATCATCCCCAAAGGTAGGATAATGGTGGTGTGAGCCAAACGGATGGAATGGTCATGTTCACAGTATTTTATTAACAGAAAATACAATCAAAATGAAAATATAGTAGCGGATTTGCGCAAAAGCAATGGCTTGACCCGCGCCCTGCCGGGGGGCATTTAGAAGCCCCCCCCCCCCCCTAAGGTTTTTTTGAGGATAGCGAAAAAACGGCGGCGTGCAGCTCCGCCGTTTTTGGCACAGCTGTTGGAACATCAAGTACCCACATAGTGTGACATTTTTACCTCGGGTCATGCCAGGTCAGGTCACCAGGCCAGGTCACGTGACCTCACCTCCAAAAATATTTCCGGTCGTACCACAGCCACAGTTTTGGGCCGACCAATTTCGTACTTACAGGATTTCATAAGGGTACCTACAATTTGTTTATCTCGGATTTTGTTTTATATCGGTGACCTAAGGTCGAGTCAATTTCGTGACCTGCCCATTATAAGTCAATGGGGAAATATTCAAATGTTTGCTATTCTGAGGATAACCGAAGGTTGGTTTCACAAGGATAACACTATTCTTTAGAATTGTGTTTCCTTTGGGAAACAAACCTGAGCTGTTCGATCGGGAGGGGTTTTCTTAAGAGTGTTGGAGATCAGTAAATCTTGGATCCAGGTCAGGGAAACCATTTGTTTGCGACGAAACTTTCAGGATCCCGAGTCGAGACCGTCATCTGATCTGATGCCAAGTTTCAAGTCTGTCAAAACTCGATTGCACCTGCAACAGCAACATGAAGTTTAACATTGCAAGTCAACGGGGAAATACGAAAAAGGCCATGTAAGGCCATGTACTCCCAGGGAAACGAATTGTTGGAGACGAAACCTTGATTAGGGTGTGCAGCACTGCCTGTAGAAACTGCCTGCAAAGTTTCAACTCTGTCAAAACTCGATTGCACCTGCAATTGCAAAAATAGGCTGCCGGCCGAAGGCCAAATATCGATTAGCGAAAGATCCATGTCCATAGGGAACATGGGATCGCCTGCCTTAACTCCCACAAGCCACTGTGGTCTAGTGGATAGAACGCCTGCCTCGCAATTGATTGGCCACCGGTTCGAATCCGGTAAGCTCCTCTTTTCTCTTTTTTTTTAGAGTTGTCCCAAAATGGATTTTGATGCCTTATACGGGTATATAGTCGACTCGTGGCTGCTCTTCGAGCTGACAAAATGGCCTCAGAATTGCGCTCCGGTGATTGGTTTAGCCTGTGTGACGTCATACTTTTTTGCGCTACTATTTGACCGACTTGCCGTGGGGCTAGAAGAAAAAGAAGACCAGATTTGGAAAGAGGAGGTTTGGGGCTACTATCCGGTAAGCTATTTATAGGCCCATCCATAAAAAAACACAGAAAACGGACTAAACCAACCTTCGGTCCGGCATTGCCCCAAAGCAAGGCCCCGTGCATAACCGAAGGTTGGTTTCACAAGGATAACACTATTCTTTAGAATTGTGTTTCCTTTGGGAAACAAACCTGAGCTGTTCGATCGGGAGGGGTTTTCTTAAGAGTGTTGGAGATCAGTACATCTTGAATCCAGGTCAGGGAAACCCATCGTTTGCGACGAAACTTTCAGGATCCCGAGTCGAGACCGTCATCTGATCTGATGCCAAGTTTCAAGTCTGTCAAAACTCGATTGCACCTGCAACAGCAACATGAAGTTTAACATTGCAAGTCAACGGGGAAATACGAAAAAGGCCATGTAAGGCCATGTACTCCCAGGGAAACGAATTGTTCGAGACGAAAGCTTGATTAGGGTGTGCAGCACTGCCTGTAGAAACTGCCTGCAAAGTTTCAACTCTGTCAAAACTCGATTGCACCTGCAATTGCAAAAATAGGCTGCCGGCCGAAGGCCAAATATCGATTAGGGTCCATAGGGAACATGGGATCGCCTGCCTGAACTTCCACAAGCCACTGTGGTCTAGTGGATAGAACGCCTGCCTCGCAATTGATTGGCCACCGGTTCGAATCCGGTAAGCTCCTCTTTTCTCTTTTTTTTAGAGTTGTCCCAAAATGGATTTTGATGCCTTATACGGGTATATAGTCAACTCGTGGCTGCTCTTTGAGCTGACAAAATGGCATCAGAATTGCGCTCCGGTGATTGGTTTAGCCTG
Source organism: Chirona hameri (assembly GCA_036785665.1). Taxonomy (NCBI): domain Eukaryota; kingdom Metazoa; phylum Arthropoda; class Thecostraca; order Balanomorpha; family Balanidae; genus Chirona; species Chirona hameri. The sequence continues at coordinate 127,296 of JAXIVJ010001098.1, read as the reverse complement.
TGTGACGTCATACTTCTTTGCGCTACTATTTGACCGACTTGCCGTGGGGCTAGAAGAAAAAGAAGACCAGATTTGGAAAGAGGAGGTCTGGGGCTACTATCCGGTAAGCTATTTATAGGCCCATCCATAAAAAAAACAGAAAACGGACTAAACCAACCTTCGGTCCGGCATTGCCCCAAAGCAAGGCCCCGTGCATAACCGAAGGTTGGTTTCACAAGGATAACACTATTCTTTAGAATTGTGTTTCCTTTGGGAAACAAACCTGAGCTGTTCGATCGGGAGGGGTTTTCTTAAGGTTGCCTGAGATCAGTACATCTTGGATCCAGGCCAGGGAAACCATTTGTTTGCGACGAAACTTTCAGGATCCCGAGTCGAGACCGTCATCTGATCTGATGCCAAGTTTCAAGTCTGTCAAAACTCGATTGCACCTGCAACAGCAACATGAAGTTTAACATTGCAAGTCAACGGGGAAATACGAAAAAGGCCATGCAAGGCCATGTACTCCCAGGGAAACGAATTGTTCGAGACGAAACCTTGATTAGGGTGTGCAGCACTGCCTGTAGAAACTGCCTGCAAAGTTTCAACTCTGTCAAAACTCGATTGCACCTGCAATTGCAAAAATAGGCTGCCGGCCGAAGGCCAAATATCGATTAGGGTCCATAGGTAACATGGGATCGCCTGCCGTAACTCCCACAAGCCACTGTGGTCTAGTGGATAGAACGCCTGCCTCGCAATTGATTGGCCACCGGTTCGAATCCGGTAAGTTCCTCTTTTTTTCCCTTAATGACATTTTTTTAGAGTTGTCCCAAAATGGATTTTGATGCCTTATACGGGTATATAGTCGACTCGTGGCTGCTCTTTGAGCTGACAAAATGGCCTCAGAATTGCGCTCCGGTGATTGGTTTAGCCTGTGTGACGTCATACTTTTTTGCGCTACTATTTGACCGACTTGCCGTGGGGCTAGAAGAAAAAGAAGACCAGATTTGGAAAGAGGAGGTCTGGGGCTACTATCCGGTAAGCTATTTATAGGCCCATCCATAAAAAAAAAACAGAAAACGGACTAAACCAACCTTCGGTCCGGCATTGCCCCAAAGCAAGGCCCCGTGCATAACCGAAGGTTGGTTTCACAAGGATAACACTATTCTTTAGAATTGTGTTTCCTTTGGGAAACCAACCTGAGCTGTTCGATCGGGAGGGGTTTTCTTAAGAGTGTTGGAGATCAGTACATCTTGAATCCAGGTCAGGGAAACCCATCGTTTGCGACGAAACTTTCAGGATCCCGAGTCGAGACCGTCATCTGATCTGATGCCAAGTTTCAAGTCTGTCAAAACTCGATTGCACCTGCAACAGCAACATGAAGTCAACGGGGAAATACGAAAAAGGCCATGTAAGGCCATGTACTCCCAGGGAAACGAATTGTTGGAGACGAAACCTTGATTAGGGTGTGCAGCACTGCCTGTAGAAACTGCCTGCAAAGTTTCAACTCTGTCAAAACCCGATTGCACCTGCAATTGCAAAAATAGGCTGCCGGCCGAAGGCCAAATATCGATTAGGGTCCATAGGGAACATGGGATCGCCTGCCGTGACTCCCACAAGCCACTGTGGTCTAGTGGATAGAACGCCTGCCTCGCAATTGATTGGCCACCGGTTCGAATCCGGTAAGCTCCTCTTTCCTCTTTTTTTTAGAGTTGTCCCAAAATGGATTTTGATGCCTTATACGGGTATATAGTCGACTCGTGGCTGCTCTTTGAGCCGACAAAATGGCCTCAGAATTGCGCTCCGGTGATTGGTTTAGCCTGTGTGACGTCATACTTTTTTGCGCTACTATTTGACCGACTTGCCGTGGGGCTAGAAGAAAAAGAAGACCAGATTTGGAAAGAGGAGGTCTGGGGCTACTATCCGGTAAGCTATTTATAGGCCCATCCATAAAAAAAAACAGAAAACGGACTAAACCAACCTTCGGTCCGGCATTGCCCCAAAGCAAGGCCCCGTGCATAACCGAAGGTTGGTTTCACAAGGATAACACTATTCTTTAGAATTGTGTTTCCTTTGGGAAACAAACCTGAGCTGTTCGATCGGGGGTGGTTTAACAAAAGGTGTGACGAATCAGTAAATCTTGGATCCAGGTCAGGGAAACCATTTGTTTGCGACGAAACTTTCAGGATCCCGAGTCGAGACCGTTGCCCATCGTCCTGGCCAAGTTCCAAGTCTGTCAAAACTCGATTGCACCTGCAACAGCAACATGAAGTTTAACATTGCAAGTCAACGGGGAAATACGAAAAAGGCCATGTAAGGCCATGTACTCCCAGGGAAACGAATTGTTCGAGACGAAACCTTGATTAGGGTGTGCAGCACTGCCTGTAGAAACTGCCTGCAAAGTTTCAACTCTGTCAAAACTCGATTGCACCTGCAATTGCAAAAATAGGCTGCCGGCCGAAGGCCAAATATCGATTAAGGTCCATAGGGAACATGGGATCGCCTGCCGTAACTCCCACAAGCCACTGTGGTCTAGTGGATAGAACGCCTGCCTCGCAATTGATTGGCCACCGGTTCGAATCCGGTAAGCTCCTCTTTCCTCTTTTTTTTTAGAGTTGTCCCAAAATGGATTTTGATGCCTTATACGGGTATATAGTCGACTCGTGGCCGCTCTTTGAGCTGACAAAATGGCCTCAGAATTGCGCTCCGGTGATTGGTTTAGCCTGTGTGACGTCATACTTTTTTTGCGCTACTATTTGACCGACTTGCCGTGGGGCTAGAAGAAAAAGAAGACCAGATTTGGAAAGAGGAGGTCTGGGGCTACTATCTGGTAAGCTATTTATAGGCCCATCCATATACAAAAAACAGAAAACGGACTAAACCAACCTTCGGTCCGGCATTGCCCCAAAGCAAGGCCCCGTGCATAACCGAAGGTTGGTTTCACAAGGATAACACTATTCTTTAGAATTGTGTTTCCTTTGGGAAACAAACCTGAGCTGTTCGATCGGGAGGGGTTTTCTTAAGAGTGTTGGAGATCAGTAAATCTTGGATCCAGGTCAGGGAAACCATTTGTTTGCGACGAAACTTTCAGGATCCCGAGTCGAGACCGTCATCTGATCTGATGCCAAGTTTCAAGTCTGTCAAAACTCGATTGCACTTGCAACAGCAACATGAAGTTTAACATTGCAAGTCAACGGGGAAATACGAAAAAGGCCATGTAAGGCCATGTACTCCCAGGGAAACGAATTGTTCGAGACGAAACCTTGATTAGGGTGTGCAGCACTGCCTGTAGAAACTGCCTGCAAAGTTTCAACTCTGTCAAAACTCGATTGCACCTGCAATTGCAAAAATAGGCTGCCGGACGAAGGCCAAATATCGATTAGGGAAAGATCCATGTCCATAGGAAACATGAGATCGCCTGCCTTAACTCCCACAAGCCACTGTGGTCTAGTGGATAGAACGCCTGCCTCGCAATTGATTGGCCACCGGTTCGAATCCGGTAAGCTCCTCTTTTTTTCCCTTAATGACATTTTTTTAGAGTTGTCCCAAAATGGATTTTGATGCCTTATACGGGTATATAGTCGACTCGTGGCTGCTCTTTGAGCCGACAAAATGGCCTCAGAATTGCGCTCCGGTGATTGGTTTAGCCTGTGTGACGTCATACTTTTTTTGCGCTACTATTTGACCGACTTGCCGTGGGGCTAGAAGAAAAAGAAGACCAGATTTGGAAAGAGGAGGTCTGGGGCTACTATCCGGTAACCGAAGGTTGGTTTCACAAGGATAACACTATTCTTTAGAATTGTGTTTCCTTTGGGAAACAAACCTGAGCTGTTCGATCGGGAGGGGTTTTCTTAAGGTGGCCGAGATTTGGTAAAAGTTGACGCCAGGTCAGGGAAACCATTTGTTTGCGACGAAACTTTCAGGATCCCGAGTCGAGACCGTCATCTGATCTGATGCCAAGTTTCAAGTCTGTCAAAACTCGATTGCACCTGCAACAGCAACATGAAGTTTAACATTGCAAGTCAACGGGGAAATACGAAAAAGGCCATGTAAGGCCATGTACTCCCAGGGAAACGAATTGTTCGAGACGAAACCTTGATTAGGGTGTGCAGCACTGCCTGTAGAAACTGCCTGCAAAGTTTCAACTCTGTCAAAACTCGATTGCACCTGCAATTGCAAAAATAGGCTGCCGGCCGAAGGCCAAATATCGATTAGGGAAAGATCCATGTCCATAGGCAACATGGGATCGCCTGCCGCAACTCCCAGAAGCCACTGTGGTCTAGTGGATAGAACGCCTGCCTCGCAATTGATTGGCCACCGGTTCGAATCCGGTAAGCTCCTCTTTTCTCTTTTTTTTAGAGTTGTCCCAAAATGGATTTTGATGCCTTATACGGGTATATAGTCAACTCGTGGCTGCTCTTTGAGCTGACAAAATGGCCTCAGAATTGCGCTCCGGTGATTGGTTTAGCCTGTGTGACGTCATACTTTTTTGCGCTACTATTTGACCGACTTGCCGTGGGGCTAGAAGAAAAAGAAGACCAGATTTGGAAAGAGGAGGTCTGGGGCTACTATCCGGTAAGCTATTTATAGGCCCATCAATAAAAAAAAAACAGAAAACGGACTAAACCAACCTTCGGTCCGGCATTGCCCCAAAGCAAGGCCCCGTGCATAACCGAAGGTTGGTTTCACAAGGATAACACTACTATTCTTTAGAATTGTGTTTCCTTTGGGAAACCAACCTGAGCTGTTCGATCGGGAGGGGTTTTCTTAAGGTGGCCGAGATTTGGTACATCTTGGATCCAGGTCAGGGAAACGGTTTGTTTGCGACGAAACTTTCAGGATCCCGAGTCGAGACCGTCATCTGATCTGATGCCAAGTTTCAAGTCTGTCAAAACTCGATTGCACCTGCAACAGCAACATGAAGTTTAACATTGCAAGTCAACGGGGAAATACGAAAAAGGCCATGTAAGGCCATGTACTCCCAGGGAAACGGTTTGTTCGAGACGAAACCTTGATTAGGGTGTGCAGCACTGCCTGTAGAAACTGCCTGCAAAGTTTCAACTCTGTCAAAACTCGATTGCACCTGCAATTGCAAAAATAGGCTGCCGGACGAAGGCCAAATATCGATTAAGGTCCATAGGGAACATGGGATCGCCTGCCGTAACTCCCACAAGCCACTGTGGTCTAGTGGATAGAACGCCTGCCTCGCAATTGATTGGCCACCGGTTCGAATCCGGTAAGCTCCTCTTTTTTTCCCTTAATGACATTTTTTTAGAGTTGTCCCAAAATGGATTTTGATGCCTTATACGGGTATATAGTCGACTCGTGGCTGCTCTTTGAGCCGACAAAATGGCCTCAGAATTGCGCTCCGGTGATTGGTTTAGCCTGTGTGACGTCATACTTTTTTTTGCGCTACTATTTGACCGACTTGCCGTGGGGCTAGAAGAAAAAGAAGACCAGATTTGGAAAGAGGAGGTCTGGGGCTACTATCCGGTAAGCTATTTATAGGCCCATCCATAAAAAAAAACAGAAAACGGACTAAACCAACCTTCGGTCCGGCATTGCCCCAAAGCAAGGCCCCGTGCATAACCGAAGGTTGGTTTCACAAGGATAACACTATTCTTTAGAATTGTGTTTCCTTTGGGAAACAAACCTGAGCTGTTCGATCGGGAGGGGTTTTCTTAAGAGTGTTGGAGTAACCGAAGGTTGGTTTCACAAGGATAACACTATTCTTTAGAATTGTGTTTCCTTTGGGAAACAAACCTGAGCTGTTCGATCGGGAGGGGTTTTCTTAAGGTGGCCGAGATTTGGTAAAAGTTGACGCCAGGTCAGGGAAACCATTTGTTTGCGACGAAACTTTCAGGATCCCGAGTCGAGACCGTCATCTGATCTGATGCCAAGTTTCAAGTCTGTCAAAACTCGATTGCACCTGCAACAGCAACATGAAGTTTAACATTGCAAGTCAACGGGGAAATACGAAAAAGGCCATGTAAGGCCATGTACTCCCAGGGAAACGAATTGTTGGAGACGAAACCTTGATTAGGGTGTGCAGCACTGCCTGTAGAAACTGCCTGCAAAGTTTCAACTCTGTCAAAACTCGATTGCACCTGCAATTGCAAAAATAGGCTCCCGGACGAAGGCCAAATATCGATTAGGGAAAGATCCATTTCCATAGGAAACATGAGATCGCCTGCCTTAACTCCCACAAGCCACTGTGGTCTAGTGGATAGAACGCCTGCCTCGCAATTGATTGGCCACCGGTTCGAATCCGGTAAGCTCCTCTTTTCTCTTTTTTTTTAGAGTTGTCCCAAAATGGATTTTGATGCCTTATACGGGTATATAGTCGACTCGTGGCTGCTCTTTGAGCTGACAAAATGGCCTCAGAATTGCGCTCCGGTGATTGGTTTAGCCTGTGTGACGTCATACTTTTTTGCGCTACTATTTGACCGACTTGCCGTGGGGCTAGAAGAAAAAGAAGACCAGATTTGGAAAGAGGAGGTCTGGGGCTACTATCCGGTAAGCTATTTATAGGCCCATCCATAAAAAAAAACAGAAAACGGACTAAACCAACCTTCGGTCCGGCATTGCCCCAAAGCAAGGCCCCGTGCATAACCGAAGGTTGGTTTCACAAGGATAACACTATTCTTTAGAATTGTGTTTCCTTTGGGAAACAAACCTGAGCTGTTCGATCGGGAGGGGTTTTCTTAAGAGTGTTGGAGATCAGTAAAAGTTGATACCAGGCCAGGGAAACCATTTGTTTGCGACGAAACTTTCAGGATCCCGAGTCGAGACCGTCATCTGATCTGATGCCAAGTTTCAAGTCTGTCAAAACTCGATTGCACCTGCAACAGCAACATGAAGTTTAACATTGCAAGTCAACGGGGAAATACGAAAAAGGCCATGTAAGGCCATGTACTCCCAGGGAAACGAATTGTTCGAGACGAAACCTTGATTAGGGTGTGCAGCACTGCCTGTAGAAACTGCCTGCAAAGTTTCAACTCTGTCAAAACTCGATTGCACCTGCAATTGCAAAAATAGGCTGCCGGACGAAGGCCAAATATCGATTAGGGAAAGATCCATGTCCATAGGAAACATGAGATCGCCTGCGTTAACTCCCACAAGCCACTGTGGTCTAGTGGATAGAACGCCTGCCTCGCAATTGATTGGCCACCGGTTCGAATCCGGTAAGCTCCTCTTTTTTTCCCCTTAATGACATTTTTTTAGAGTTGTCCCAAAATGGATTTTGATGCCTTATACGGGTATATAGTCGACTCGTGGCTGCTCTTTGAGCTGACAAAATGGCCTCAGAATTGCGCTCCGGTGATTGGTTTAGCCTGTGTGACGTCATACTTTTTTGCGCTACTATTTGACCGACTTGCCGTGGGGCTAGAAGAAAAAGAAGACCAGATTTGGAAAGAGGAGGTCTGGGGCTACTATCCGGTAAGCTATTTATAGGCCCATCCATAAAAAAAAACAGAAAACGGACTAAACCAACCTTCGGTCCGGCATTGCCCCAAAGCAAGGCCCCGTGCATAACCGAAGGTTGGTTTCACAAGGATAACACTATTCTTTAGAATTGTGTTTCCTTTGGGAAACAAACCTGAGCTGTTCGATCGGGGGTGGTTTAACAAAAGGTGTTGGAGATCAGTACATCTTGAATCCAGGTCAGGGAAACCATTTGTTTGCGACGAAACTTTCAGAGTCCCGAGTCGAGACCGTTGCCCATCGTCCTGGCCAAGTTTCAAGTCTGTCAAAACTCGATTGCACCTGCAACAGCAACATGAAGTTTAACATTGCAAGTCAACGGGGAAATACGAAAAAGGCCATGTAAGGCCATGTACTCCCAGGGAAACGAATTGTTGGAGACGAAACCTTGATTAGGGTGTGCAGCACTGCCTGTAGAAACTGCCTGCAAAGTTTCAACTCTGTCAAAACTCGATTGCACCTGCAATTGCAAAAATAGGCTGCCGGCCGAAGGCCAAATATCGATTAGGGAAAGATCCATGTCCATAGGAAACATGAGATCGCCTGCCGCAACTCCCACAAGCCACTGTGGTCTAGTGGATAGAACGCCTGCCTCGCAATTGATTGGCCACCGGTTCGAATCCGGTAAGCTCCTCTTTCCTCTTTTTTTTTAGAGTTGTCCTAACCGAAGGTTGGTTTCACAAGGATAACACTATTCTTTAGAATTGTGTTTCCTTTGGGAAACAAACCTGAGCTGTTCGATCGGGGGTGGTTTAACAAAAGGTGTTGGAGATCAGTACATCTTGAATCCAGGTCAGGGAAACCATTTGTTTGCGACGAAACTTTCAGAGTCCCGAGTCGAGACCGTTGCCCATCGTCCTGGCCAAGTTTCAAGTCTGTCAAAACTCGATTGCACCTGCAACAGCAACATGAAGTTTAACATTGCAAGTCAACGGGGAAATACGAAAAAGGCCATGTAAGGCCATGTACTCCCAGGGAAACGAATTGTTGGAGACGAAACCTTGATTAGGGTGTGCAGCACTGCCTGTAGAAACTGCCTGCAAAGTTTCAACTCTGTCAAAACTCGATTGCACCTGCAATTGCAAAAATAGGCTGCCGGCCGAAGGCCAAATATCGATTAGGGAAAGATCCATGTCCATAGGAAACATGAGATCGCCTGCCGCAACTCCCACAAGCCACTGTGGTCTAGTGGATAGAACGCCTGCCTCGCAATTGATTGGCCACCGGTTCGAATCCGGTAAGCTCCTCTTTCCTCTTTTTTTTTAGAGTTGTCCCAAAATGGATTTTGATGCCTTATACGCATATATAGTCGACTCGTGGCTGCTCTTTGAGCTGACAAAATGGCCTCAGAATTGCGCTCCGGTGATTGGTTTAGCCTGTGTGACGTCATACTTTTTTGCGCTACTATTTGACCGACTTGCCGTGGGGCTAGAAGAAAAAGAAGACCAGATTTGGAAAGAGGAGGTCTGGGGCTATCTGGTAAGCTATTTATAGGCCAATCCATATAGGCCCATCCATAACAGAAAACGGACTAAACCAACCTTCGGTCCGGCATTGCCCCAAAGCAAGGCCCCGTGCATAACCGAAGGTTGGTTTCACAAGGATAACACTATTCTTTAGAATTGTGTTTCCTTTGGGAAACCAACCTGAGCTGTTCGATCGGGAGGGGTTTTCTTAAGGTTGCCTGAGATCGGTACATCTTGATACCAGGCCAGGGAAGCGGTTTGTTTGCGACGAAACTTTCAGGATCCCGAGTCGAGACCGTCATCTGATCTGATGCCAAGTTTCAAGTCTGTCAAAACTCGATTGCACCTGCAACAGCAACATGAAGTTTAACATTGCAAGTCAACGGGGAAATGCGAAAAAGGCCATGTAAGGCCATGTACTCCCAGGGAAACGAATTGTTGGAGACGAAACCTTGATTAGGGTGTGCAGCACTGCCTGTAGAAACTGCCTGCAAAGTTTCAACTCTGTCAAAACCCGATTGCACCTGCAATTGCAAAAATAGGCTGCCGGCCGAAGGCCAAATATCGATTAGGGTCCATAGGGAACATGGGATCGCCTGCCGTGACTCCCACAAGCCACTGTGGTCTAGTGGATAGAACGCCTGCCTCGCAATTGATTGGCCACCGGTTCGAATCCGGTAAGCTCCTCTTTCCTCTTTTTTTTTAGAGTTGTCCCAAAATGGATTTTGATGCCTTATACGGGTATATAGTCGACTCGTGGCTGCTCTTTGAGCCGACAAAATGGCCTCAGAATTGCGCTCCGGTGATTGGTTTAGCCTGTGTGACGTCATACTTTTTTGCGCTACTATTTGACCGACTTGCCGTGGGGCTAGAAGAAAAAGAAGACCAGATTTGGAAAGAGGAGGTCTGGGGCTACTATCCGGTAAGCTATTTATAGGCCCATCCATAAAAAAAAACAGAAAACGGACTAAACCAACCTTCGGTCCGGCATTGCCCCAAAGCAAGGCCCCGTGCATAACCGAAGGTTGGTTTCACAAGGATAACACTATTCTTTAGAATTGTGTTTCCTTTGGGAAACAAACCTGAGCTGTTCGATCGGGAGGGGTTTTCTTAAGGTGGCCGAGATTTGGTACATCTTGGATCCAGGTCAGGGAAACCATTTGTTTGCGACGAAACTTTCAGGATCCCGAGTCGAGACCGTCATCTGATCTGATGCCAAGTTTCAAGTCTGTCAAAACTCGATTGCACCTGCAACAGCAACATGAAGTTTAACATTGCAAGTCAACGGGGAAATACGAAAAAGGCCATGTAAGGCCATGTACTCCCAGGGAAACGAATTGTTCGAGACGAAACCTTGATTAGGGTGTGCAGCACTGCCTGTAGAAACTGCCTGCAAAGTTTCAACTCTGTCAAAACTCGATTGCACCTGCAATTGCAAAAATAGGCTGCCGGACGAAGGCCAAATATCGATTAGGGAAAGATCCATGTCCATAGGAAACATGAGATCGCCTGCCTTAAATCCCACAAGCCACTGTGGTCTAGTGGATAGAACGCCTGCCTCGCAATTGATTGGCCACCGGTTCGAATCCGGTAAGCTGCTCTTTTTTTCCCTTAATGACATTTTTTTAGAGTTGTCCCAAAATGGATTTTGATGCCTTATACGGGTATATAGTCGACTCGTGGCTGCTCTATGAGCCGACAAAATGGCCTCAGAATTGCGCTCCGGTGATTGGTTTAGCCTGTGTGACGTCATACTTTTTTGCGCTACTATTTGACCGACTTGCCGTGGGGCTAGAAGAAAAAGAAGACCAGATTTGGAAAGAGGAGGTCTGGGGCTACTATCCGGTAAGCTATTTATAGGCCCATCCATAAAAAAAAACAGAAAACGGACTAAACCAACCTTCGGTCCGGCATTGCCCCAAAGCAAGGCCCCGTGCATAACCGAAGGTTGGTTTCACAAGGATAACACTATTCTTTAGAATTGTGTTTCCTTTGGGAAACAAACCTGAGCTGTTCGATCGGGGGTGGTTTAACAAAAGGTGTGACGAATCAGTAAATCTTGGATCCAGGTCAGGGAAACCATTTGTTTGCGACGAAACTTTCAGGATCCCGAGTCGAGACCGTTGCCCATCGTCCTGGCCAAGTTCCAAGTCTGTCAAAACTCGATTGCACCTGCAACAGCAACATGAAGTTTAACATTGCAAGTCAACGGGGAAATACGAAAAAGGCCATGTAAGGCCATGTACTCCCAGGGAAACGAATTGTTCGAGACGAAACCTTGATTAGGGTGTGCAGCACTGCCTGTAGAAACTGCCTGCAAAGTTTCAACTCTGTCAAAACTCGATTGCACCTGCAATTGCAAAAATAGGCTGCCGGCCGAAGGCCAAATATCGATTAGGGTCCATAGGGAACATGGGATTGCCTGCCGTAACTCTCACAAGCCACTGTGGTCTAGTGGATAGAACGCCTGCCTCGCAATTGATTGGCCACCGGTTCGAATCCGGTAGGCTCCTTTTTCCTCTTTTTTTTAGAGTTGTCCCAAAATGGATTTTGATGCCCTATACGGGTATATAGTCGACTCGTGGCTGCTCTTCGAGCTGACAAAATGGCCTCAGAATTGCGCTCCGGTGATTGGTTTAGCCTGTGTGACGTCATACTTTTTTTGCGCTACTATTTGACCGACTTGCCGTGGGGCTAGAAGAAAAGAAGACCAGATTTGGAAAGAGGAGGTCTGGGGCTACTATCTGGTAAGCTATTTATAGGCCCATCCATATACAAAAAAAAACAGAAAACGACTAAACCAACCTTCGGTCCGGCATTGCCCCAAAGCAAGGCCCCGTGCATAACCGAAGGTTGGTTTCACAAGGATAACACTATTCTTTAGAATTGTGTTTCCTTTGGGAAACAAACCTGAGCTGTTCGATCGGGAGGGGTTTTCTTAAGGTTGCCTGAGATCAGTAAATCTTGAATCCAGGTCAGGGAAACCATTTGTTTGCGACGAAACTTTCAGGATCCCGAGTCGACACCGAGATCTGATCTGATGCCAAGTTTCAAGTCTGTCAAAACTCGATTGCACCTGCAACAGCAACATGAAGTTTAACATTGCAAGTCAACGGGGAAATACGAAAAAGGCCATGTAAGGCCATGTACTCCCAGGGAAACGAATTGTTCGAGACGAAACCTTGATTAGGGTGTGCAGCACTGCCTGTAGAAACTGCCTGCAAAGTTTCAACTCTGTCAAAACTCGATTGCACCTGCAATTGCAAAAATAGGCTGCCGGACGAAGGCCAAATATCGATTAGGGAAAGATCCATGTCCATAGGAAACATGAGATCGCCTGCCTTAAATCCCACAAGCCACTGTGGTCTAGTGGATAGAACGCCTGCCTCGCAATTGATTGGCCACCGGTTCGAATCCGGTAAGCTGCTCTTTTTTTCCCTTAATGACATTTTTTTAGAGTTGTCCCAAAATGGATTTTGATGCCTTATACGGGTATATAGTCGACTCGTGGCTGCTCTTTGAGCCGACAAAATGGCCTCAGAATTGCGCTCCGGTGATTGGTTTAGCCTGTGTGACGTCATACTTTTTTGCGCTACTATTTGACCGACTTGCCGTGGGGCTAGAAGAAAAAGAAGACCAGATTTGGAAAGAGGAGGTCTGGGGCTACTATCCGGTAAGCTATTTATAGGCCCATCCATAAAAAAAAAACAGAAAACGGACTAAACCAACCTTCGGTCCGGCATTGCCCCAAAGCAAGGCCCCGTGCATAACCGAAGGTTGGTTTCACAAGGATAACACTATTCTTTAGAATTGTGTTTCCTTTGGGAAACAAACCTGAGCTGTTCGATCGGGGGTGGTTTAACAAAAGGTGTGACGAATCAGTACATCTTGAATCCAGGTCAGGGAAACCATTTGTTTGCGACGAAACTTTCAGGATCCCGAGTCGAGACCGTTGCCCATCGTCCTGGCCAAGTTCCAAGTCTGTCAAAACTCGATTGCACCTGCAACAGCAACATGAAGTTTAACATTGCAAGTCAACGGGGAAATACGAAAAAGGCCATGTAAGGCCATGTACTCCCAGGGAAACGAATTGTTGGAGACGAAACCTTGATTAGGGTGTGCAGCACTGCCTGTAGAAACTGCCTGCAAAGTTTCAACTCTGTCAAAACTCGATTGCACCTGCAATTGCAAAAATAGGCTGCCGGCCGAAGGCCAAATATCGATTAGGGAAAGAACCATGTCCATAGGGAACATGGGATCGCCTGCCGCAACTCCCAAAAGCCACTGTGGTCTAGTGGATAGAACGCCTGCCTCGCAATTGATTGGCCACCGGTTCGAATCCGGTAAGCTCCTCTTTTCTCTTTTTTTTAGAGTTGTCCCAAAATGGATTTTGATGCCTTATACGGGTATATAGTCGACTCGTGGCTGCTCTTTGAGCTGACAAAATGGCCTCAGAATTGCGCTCCGGTGATTGGTTTAGCCTGTGTGACGTCATACTTTTTTGCGCTACTATTTGACCGACTTGCCGTGGGGCTAGAAGAAAAAGAAGACCAGATTTGGAAAGAGGAGGTCTGGGGCTACTATCCGGTAAGCTATTTAATTTTCACAACCTGACACCATATAATGTCAAGGTCAGGTCATATAAGGCACAAATTTAAAATTGATTAATATAAACAAAAAGGCATGTTTTTAGACCAGTTTTGTCTTAGAAATACAACGGTGACATTTATTTGTCTGTATCTGGTCAATAAAAGTCAAAAAGGCAACTTAAAAAAATAACGTCATGAGTTACTAATACTTAGGGAGCCATAAGTCAGACAACAATACAGATATTGCATTGAAATTTCGCATCCTATCGTCCATACTTGGTTTCCCAATATATTTGCAATTTTTCAATTTTCTGTAAAACTCTGTTTTCTACGATTTTGCAAATATGTTTCATTTTTTACCAACATGACGTCATAAAAACATGATTAACTCCCAAACTACTTAACTAATTTCAATTAATTTTTTACAGCCTACGTATAATTGTTGTAAACTCAGCGACCAAACATTTCAGCAAGATGTATCCTATGTGTAAAAGGTTATTCAAGAAAAACCTCGGGGGGGGGGGGGGTTCTTGCCTGTCAGGCCCCCCCCCCCCCCGTAGGGCGAGGGTTAACTTCCAAACCAAACAACTTAGAGCAATGCAGTAAGAACCAGCATGTTGCCTGTCATGAGAGCAATCTAACAGTATACGATTTTGAGATTTCAGGTCAACGGATGACTTTCCATGTCAAGTGAATGACCTCGGATTTAACACGTCCAGAACAGCGATTTTGCTCTTCAGAAAATCTCAAAATTAGAATTTGATAAATGTAAATAAAAAAGCATGTTCCTAGACCATTTTTGGCTCAGAAATACAGAAAAAGTACGTATTTGTTCGTATCTTGTCAAAAAAGTCAAAAAAGTAATTAAATACATGACGTCATCAGTTTCTTACACTTAGGGAGACATCATTCAGTCAAAAATGAAGATATTGCTTTGAAGTTTGGAATGGGTATTGTCCATACTCAGTTCTCTCACATATATTCCGTGTTTTTAACATCTTTGAAAATTTTGATTTTGTGGTGATTTTTTCCCCAAAAATCAGTTTTTTAAAATACCTTTTAGGGGTCAAAAACCCTTTTTTCAAATACGAGAATGCCATTTTAAAGAAAATGCCATTTTGTATCTTTGTTGAATTGCGTTTGCAATTGCCTTTAAAACTCTGTTTTCTACCATTTTTCAAATATTTATCTTTTTTCCACCAACATGACGTCATCAAAACATGATTATCTCCCAAACTACTTAACCAATTTCAATTAAATTTGTTACAGCATACGCATCATTGTTGTAACCTCAGCTACCGAACATTTCAGCCAGATGCGCTACATGTGTAAATAGTTATTCCAGAAAAACCTCAGGAGGGGGGGGGGGCTGTCAGGCCCCCCGTAGGGCGATGGTTAAATGATAGAAAGGGTACGACTGATATTGAAAATACCTATAGCCAACGTTGTCAATTTAAAAAAAAATGATCAAATAAGGGCACCCTCAAAATATGGTGGACCAAATCCGTTGAGTTTTCAGATTTGGGTATAGGTAGGGGTACCACTGCAATTGATGACCCCACCCCCCCCCCCCCCCACCCACCACCACCACCACCCCTTGAAGATTTTCTGGATCCGCCACTGGTAATAGCTGAAAATATACCAATCAAAAGGTCTGGTGCCTCCCCAATTTGGATTCTGGATACGCTTATGATAAAGTACAACGTGCAAAAAGGCACTATCTATGATCAGTAACATATTTATATTGTTTGGTACCAATTTGCCTTCGGTTAATTTGGTATCTATTTGGCCTCCGGTTTTCACTAACCTGGCGCCGCTTATGGATACAAATATGTTTTATAACTGTTGTGTCTTATGTCACAATAACGCACCATTTCTGAACTATGCTGCCTGCTGGTTTTATTTCAATGGCTTCCCGGTGGGAACCCGTACCTTGTGCAACTACTCTAGTACGGGAAAACGGGGTAAATTGAGCTTAGGGGTAATTTGGGTTACTCCCGTATTGGCTAGCATAACATGACAGCGCTAGTAGGACGGTAGAGCCATGTCTTGGTACCTAACCTTTGCACTGTCGGCGGCGTCTCGGTGTGGTTGTTTATTCCGAAGCTGTGAGGAAAAATACAAATATTGGTTGTGACTTGTGGACTAAATGGTCATGTTTCCACACATCTTCTTTTCTTCCTCCTATAAACAGAGGACGATCGTTTTCTATCCCCCCAAAGGGATGGTGAGTTATTAGGCATACAACAGGCAGTGTGACCTCTCGCGGTCCGTGGCGGCAGCGACACCACGCGGCGGAAAGCAGCCAGGCGACCGGCAATGCCGTCAGGCCAGGTTAACCAGGGCCAGGTTAACCAGGTTAACCAGGTTAACCAGGGCCAGATTGGTCAGGTTAACCAGGTCGGGCCAGGTTAACCAGCCACAGTCGTACTAAGCTGCGACTGTGACCAGTTAACCATCCACATTTAACCAGCCACAGTCGTACTAAGCTGCGACTGTTAACCAGTTAACCGGCCACAGTTAACCAGCCACAGTCGTACTAAGCTGCGACTGTTAACCAGTTAACCAGCCACAGTTAACCAGCCACAGTCGTACTAAGCTGCGACTGTTAACCAGTTAACCAGCCACAGTTAACCAGCTGCGCCAGCCACAACTTACTGCCCCTGCATAGCAAGCAGGGCTACTGGTTAGTGGTTATGCAAGCCCGCACGCGGTGACCTGTACCCCATGACCTCCAGATGGGCAAAATGACCTCCAGAGCGACACAGACCAATCTGGGGTTGAGCGCACCAAGGACAAAGGGGCCCTACAAAGCTTGCGGATGCACCACTCTCTGTTTTGCATAGCAGGCGCGGCATGCATAGAGGTGCGGAGAGGCCGTGTTCCATCCATAATCAAACAGCCACTGGCAATGCTGTCCACGGCGGCACGGTGACAACTGGCAGCTATCTGATGAGGTATCTGACGGGACAACACGCTCTGTTGACACCGGCCTTACCACACCACGCCACCGTACCAGGCGAATCGACCGGGGCCAGCAACACCAGGCCCCTCATGACCTCGGAGAGTCTGGTGACCGGGCCTCTCATGACGTCAGAGAGTCCGGTGACCGGCAGTGGCGGCTCGTGGTCCTCAAAGTACCTGAGGCCCAACTTCCAAGTCCGGGAGTCGCAACGGGAAGGAGCAGCTGGATTAGAATGTGTGCAGCTGAAGGATAAATTAGGTTAAGTGTTTGTTATAGCATCCAATTTCCAGAACATAACACCAATATAAGTTGATTGAGGTGGGCAAATCCCCAAAAGTCTCCCTTGATTAGGTATACAAACTAAACGGATTTCGGTTCCATATGCATTAAATGCTGAAACAAGCATTTAACCCGCGAGCTACTGGGGGGCTATTTTTTGCCCCCTCCCGTTATTTTGCAATAACTCCTATAAAAACACCAGTATCGTCACGAAACTTGCAGTACCTTCTCACACATCAATTCTACACATGTTGGCAAAAGTAAAAATATGAGGCTATGATAGGTCAACCGGGAATGACGTCAGAGTGACGTCATGTTCTTCGGTTTTTGTTGCAAAATAATGGTTTTCGGAAAACGCTGTCAAAGGTACGATATTGGAGATAAACTAAATTCTTTTAAAAGAAATTACTGACAATAGACCGGGCTATCAAACTGCTATCTCGAATTTTTAAGATTTTTTTTGAAATTCAAAATTTTGAGAAATCCAAATTTTGTTTTTTTTGTTTTTACTAAATTGTCAAGAAAAAATCAGAGTTATCCAAAAACCGGAATATATGTGATCGCGACATATGCAGTGAATATTTGTACCAAATTTCAAGTCGATATCTTTAAAAATGACCGAGTTATGACCTTTAAATGACAAAAATCGGCCACTTCTCACAGCATTACTATGCATAAAAACGCATTTCCATTTTTGCTTTTTACTTCTATTTATATGGAACAAACAATGTTCTAAGGTCATTTTTCGCGTTCTAGACGAAAAACAAACCCATAAACATGTGTTACAACGCCTAATGACCGTAATCTGCAGTTTGACCTCGTGACCTCGGATGACCTTGACCTCACCTAAGATCATAAACAGCTTAGAAAGGTACTTAGAAGTGTCAGACACACGAATCATACCGATTTATCGACAGCTTATGCGTTTAATATCGCAATTTTGCGCAACAATTCCATCCATCGAGACCTTTTGACACGGTCAAACATTTTGTACTTTCCTGACCTGTGACGTCATCGGTGACCCCGAGGTCAACAATATTATGTTTCCCTCGATAAATTTCCCAGGGCTATCGAATGCCGTTTGAATTTTTTACATTCGGTACAGTAGTTCCGGAGATCAGAGGGGGGGGGGCTAAAAATAGCCCCCCCCCCCCCCTCCTCCCCAGTAAGTCGCGTTATGAAATATACCCCAGTAACTCGCGGGTTAACCCTCGCCCTACGGGGGGGGGGGGGGGGCTGACAGGCCCTCTGATATTTGCATTAACTAACTTGTTACACATGCGGCGCATCTTGCTGAAATTTTGAGTAGCTGAGTTCTCAACAATTATACGTACGTTGTAAACAAAATAATTGAAATTGGTTAAGTAGTTTGGGAGATAATGATGTTTTGATGACGTCATGTTGGTGGAAAAACGATAAATGTTTGAAAAATCGTAGAAACCAGAGTTTTGAAGCAAATTGAAAACACAGTTCAGCAAAAGTATACAATGGTATTCTGTTTAACCCGCCATTGACTGGGGGGGGGGGGGGGGTTAAGTTACTAGCTTCCGGAAAGTGTCTGTACGGCCGTGTCAGTCCTTGTCGGGCCGGTTCGGGCCGGTTCGGGCCGGATCAAATGTAAATTTGTCTAGTAAGTTGACGAGAAACCTCCCGGGCGCTTCGCGCCCGCTCGGTAATTAACATACTTGACCTAATCCTCAAATTATTCAACAAAATTAATTAAAAGCCAAAATTGTTTCGGGTATATTCGGGCACTGCCCTTTATCGACCGAATGCAACACCCCACACAGTAACCATCGCTCTGTACATGCCTTGTTTTCTTTCCAATGCCTCATATATTCATATTCCGTCTATCGAGCATCAAGGTATACCTCGGAACAGCTAAGTTCCTGCTAATATTAACATGCACATTTACACATTACATATTTTATGCGCTCAACCGTCATTTTCTACTTTGGTAGAAGCTGCCAGAGGTGAACAAAACTGCTTACTTGGCCACTGGAGTGGGAGACAGAATAACATCGGCCAGGAGACATAATACTGCTAATTACAAGTATTTTTTAAGCAATTTTCTGTTTTTGCTTTGACCGCCGTACAACTACCACAGAACATTCTTCATAAATTATAGCATAGCATTCACGGTATTTAATTTAGTACTTGTTTCCTCTGAGAGACAGACCGGCTGAGAGACAGGCAATAGTGGGCAAAAGGTAATACCTGGCGAGACAGGCACAATCTTCATAAGGGTTTTCTTTACTGCTGCATCATGGGAATTTTGACCCTTAACGCCTGTCTCTCGATACAGCATTATTTTTCAGCTCCCTCATATTGTACATATCTGGCGCATCTGTGATGAAACGGGTTTGTGTTCACAGCGTCGTTCACCAGTATTCTAGGCTCGGACTAAAAGCTAGAGTTCTCGCAGCAGTTGGCCGCCAGGGACCGGTAGTGAGCCAGGGTGTTATGACGTCGCAAGCAAATGGTATTTATGAATACCATTTTCAAATGCGTTAAATATACCATATATAAATGGTATATTTAACGCTAAATATGTATTTATTTATTTATTTATAAACAAATAAACCTTTAGCGTTGGTTGCTAAATATTTCCTTGTGACGTCATAGATCCTGGCTCACTAGTGGTCTCTGTTGGCCAACTGCTGCGAAAACTCCAGCTTTTAGTTCGAGCCGTATTCTGTGACCGCATGTATTAGGCATACCATATCATATGCCCACCTACACTTAAACGGCCTTGCGCCTACGTACCTATTTTTGTGATTTATATATTGTGTCGTCAGGGGCGGAACTTTTTGTTTTTGGTTGGGGATGCAGTGGCAGGTAAACGCCCCCTTCCATTTTGTTCTTACATATATAAACAAAAATGAAACATGCTGCTATGTGCTCTGAGAGGCATTTGCTTGCTTTGTTCCCAGCTTCGGTAAATTTGCAGTTGAGTAGACTCCATTAAAAACAAAACAAAAACAAAAACTTTTTTTTTTGGGTGCTGATTCCAAATATGTCCACTATTTGTGTCATTATTTGTTTCTTCGTTTAGATTAATTTATAGGTATATTTTTTTTTTTTTTTTTTTTTTTTTAAAGCATTTTTTTTGGGTGGGGTGGAAGGGGGGGGGGGGGTCATTGGGTAAAACCATATATTTCCCCCAAACTTCTTGAGTGGGGGCAGATGCTCCCCCTGCCCCCTCTTCCACCGCCCCTCCCCCTGCCCCTCCCTCCGTTCCTATGCCTATGGTTTGCACATCTGCAAGGTTTTTCAGCGATGACTAAAAAATAAAAACGGTTTGACCAAGCGTATCCGTTTTCTTTGCCCACCTTATACCTCATCTTGTGCCAAACTTTTTTATCTTTGAGATAACCACTCTTATGTAATATTTGTTTACGGATTTGAGATTTTCTCGTCTTTGGGTACCTTTTACTCCATCACATTTCCCTTGCTTAACAAAATGAACGGTTTCTACAACAAATAACCCGCGCGGCGCTAGGGGGGTAAATTTTACCCCCCTGCCGGATGTTCTCCATAACTTGACAACTGTGACAGATATCAAAGTGAAACTTACGGTAGCTTATGGTGCATCAATTCTACGTCTTCTGCCATTTTTGTTTTTAAATTCGTGAATTCGTCACCGGTTCGAATCCGGTAAGCTCCTCTTTTTTTTTTAGAGTTGTCCCAAAATGGATTTTGATGCCTTATACGGGTATATAGTCGACTCGTGGCTGCTCTTCGAGCTGACAAAATGGCCTCAGAATTGCGCTCCGGTGATTGGTTTAGCCTGTGTGACGTCATACTTTTTGCGCTACTCTTTGACCGACTTGCCGTGGGGCTAGAAGAAAAAGAAGACCAGATTTGGAAAGAGGAGGTCTGGGGCTACTATCCGGTAAGCTATTTATAGGCCCATCCATACAAAAAAAAAACAGAAAACAGACTAAACCAACCTTCGGTCCGGCATTGCCCCAAAGCAAGGCCCCGTGCATAACCGAAGGTTGGTTTCACAAGGATAACACTATTCTTTAGAATTGTGTTTCCTTTGGGAAACAAACCTGAGCTGTTCGATCGGGAGGGGTTTTCTTAAGAGTGTTGGAGATCAGTACATCTTGGATCCAGGTCAGGGAAACCATTTGTTTGCGACGAAACTTTCAGGATCCCGAGTCGACACCGTCATCTGATCTGATGCCAAGTTTCAAGTCTGTCAAAACTCGATTGCACCTGCAACAGCAACATGAAGTTTAACATTGCAAGTCAACGGGGAAATGCGAAAAAGGCCATGTAAGGCCATGTACTCCCAGGGAAACGAATTGTTGGAGACGAAACCTTGATTAGGGTGTGCAGCACTGCCTGTAGAAACTGCCTGCAAAGTTTCAACTCTGTCAAAACCCGATTGCACCTGCAATTGCAAAAATAGGCTGCCGGCCGAAGGCCAAATATCGATTAGGGAAAGATCCATGTCCATAGGTAACATGGGATCGCCTGCCTTAAATCCCACAAGCCACTGTGGTCTAGTGGATAGAACGCCTGCCTCGCAATTGATTGGCCACCGGTTCGAATCCGGTAAGCTGCTCTTTTTTTCCCTTAATGACATTTTTTTAGAGTTGTCCCAAAATGGATTTTGATGCCTTATACGGGTATATAGTCGACTCGTGGCTGCTCTTTGAGCCGACAAAATGGCCTCAGAATTGCGCTCCGGTGATTGGTTTAGCCTGTGTGACGTCATACTTTTTTGCGCTACTATTTGACCGACTTGCCGTGGGGCTAGAAGAAAAAGAAGACCAGATTTGGAAAGAGGAGGTCTGGGGCTACTATCCGGTAAGCTATTTATAGGCCCATCCATAAAAAAAAAAACAGAAAACGGACTAAACCAACCTTCGGTCCGGCATTGCCCCAAAGCAAGGCCCCGTGCATAACCGAAGGTTGGTTTCACAAGGATAACACTATTCTTTAGAATTGTGTTTCCTTTGGGAAACAAACCTGAGCTGTTCGATCGGGAGGGGTTTTCTTAAGAGTGTTGGAGATCAGTAAAAGTTGAGCCCTGGTCAGGGAAACCATTTGTTTGCGACGAAACTTTCAGGATCCCGAGTCGACACCGAGATCTGATCTGATGCCAAGTTTCAAGTCTGTCAAAACTCGATTGCACCTGCAACAGCAACATGAAGTTTAACATTGCAAGTCAACGGGGAAATACGAAAAAGGCCATGTAATGCCATGTACTCCCAGGGAAACGAATTGTTGGAGACGAAACCTTGATTAGGGTGTGCAGCACTGCCTGTAGAAACTGCCTGCAAAGTTTCAACTCTGTCAAAACTCGATTGCACCTGCAATTGCAAAAATAGGCTGCCGGCCCAAGGCCAAATATCGATTAGGGAAAGATCCATGTCCATAGGAAACATGGGATCGCCTGCCGTAACTCGCACAAGCCACTGTGGTCTAGTGGACAGAACGCCTGCCTCGCAATTGATTGGCCACCGGTTCGAATCCGGTAAGCTCCTCTTTCCTCTTTTTTTAGAGTTGTCCCAAAATGGATTTTGATGCCTTATACGGGTATATAGTCGACTCGTGGCTGCTCTTTGAGCTGACAAAATGGCCTCAGAATTGCGCTCCGGTGATTGGTTTAGCCTGTGTGACGTCATACTTTTTTGCGCTACTATTTGACCGACTTGCCGTGGGGCTAGAAGAAAAAAAAGACCAGATTTGGAAAGAGGAGGTCTGGGGCTACTATCCGGTTAGCTATTTATAGGCCCATCCATAAAAAAAAACAGAAAACGGACTAAACCAACCTTCGGTCCGGCATTGCCCCAAAGCAAGGCCCCGTGCATAACCGAAGGTTGGTTTCACAAGGATAACACTATTCTTTAGAATTGTGTTTCCTTTGGGAAACAAACCTGAGCTGTTCGATCGGGAGGGGTTTTCTTAAGAGTGTTGGAGATCAGTAAATCTTGGATCCAGGTCAGGGAAACGAATCTACAGTAACGCCACTTTCAGGATCCCGAGTCGACACCGTCATCTGATCTGATGCCAAGTTTCAAGTCTGTCAAAACTCGATTGCATAACCGAAGGTTGGTTTCACAAGGATAACACTATTCTTTAGAATTGTGTTTCCTTTGGGAAACAAACCTGAGCTGTTCGATCGGGAGGGGTTTTCTTAAGAGTGTTGGAGATCAGTAAATCTTGGATCCAGGTCAGGGAAACGAATCTACAGTAACGCCACTTTCAGGATCCCGAGTCGACACCGTCATCTGATCTGATGCCAAGTTTCAAGTCTGTCAAAACTCGATTGCACCTGCAACAGCAACATGAAGTTTAACATTGCAAGTCAACGGGGAAATACGAAAAAGGCCATGTAAGGCCATGTACTCCCAGGGAAACGAATTGTTCGAGACGAAACCTTGATTAGGGTGTGCAGCACTGCCTGTAGAAACTGCCTGCAAAGTTTCAACTCTGTCAAAACTCGATTGCACCTGCAATTGCAAAAATAGGCTGCCGGCCGAAGGCCAAATATCGATTAGCGAAAGATCCATGTCCATAGGGACCATGGGATCGCCTGGCTTAACTCCCACAAGCCACTGTGGTCTAGTGGATAGAACGCCTGCCTCGCAATTGATTGGCCACCGGTTCGAATCCGGTAAGCTCCTCTTTTCTCTTTTTTTTAGAGTTGTCCCAAAATGGATTTTGATGCCTTATACGGGTATATAGTCGACTCGTGGCTGCTCTTTGAGCCGACAAAATGGCCTCAGAATTGCGCTCCGGTGATTGGTTTAGCCTGTGTGACGTCATACTTTTTTGCGCTACTATTTGACCGACTTGCCGTGGGGCTAGAAGAAAAAGAAGACCAGATTTGGAAAGAGGAGGTCTGGGGCTACTATCCGGTAAGCTATTTATAGGCCCATCCATATAAAAAAACAGAAAACGGACTAAACCAACCTTCGGTCCGGCATTGCCCCAAAGCAAGGCCCCGTGCATAACCGAAGGTTGGTTTCACAAGGATAACACTATTCTTTAGAATTGTGTTTCCTTTGGGAAACCAACCTGAGCTGTTCGATCGGGAGGGGTTTTCTTAAGGTTGCCTGAGATCAGTAAATCTTGATTCCAGGTCAGGGAAACCATTTGTTTGCGACGAAACTTTCAGGATCCCGAGTCGAGACCGTCATCTGATCTGATGCCAAGTTTCAAGTCTGCCAAAACTCGATTGCACCTGCAACAGCAACATGAAGTTTAACATTGCAAGTCAACGGGGAAATACGAAAAAGGCCATGTAAGGCCATGTACTCCCAGGGAAACGAATTGTTCGAGACGAAACCTTGATTAGGGTGTGCAGCACTGCCTGTAGAAACTGCCTGCAAAGTTTCAACTCTGTCAAAACTCGATTGCTTCTGCAATTGCAAAAATAGGCTGCCGGCCGAAGGCCAAATATCGATTAGAGAAAGATCCATGTCCATAGGAAACATGTGATCGCCTGCCGCAACTCCCACAGGCCACTGTGGTCTAGTGGATAGAACGCCTGCCTCGCAATTGATTGGCCACCGGTTCGAATCCGGTGAGCTTCTCTTTCCTTTTTTTTTTTAGAGTCCCAAAATGGATTTTGATGCCTTATACGGGTATATAGTCGACTCGTGGCTGCTCTTTGAGCTGACAAAATGGCCTCAGAATTGCGCTCCGTTGATTGGTTTAGCCTGTGTGACGTCATACTTTTTTTGCGCTACTCTTTGACCGACTTGCCGTGGGGCTAGAAGAAAAAGAAGACCAGATTTGGAAAGAGGAGGTCTGGGGCTATCTTCAAAGTTATTTGGAACATACTTAGCTCTTTGCTTCCAACCCTCTAGGGTCGTGGCAGATAACGGTAAAAGCCATACCTCAAACTTTTGAAATACATTTTTTTTTTTAGTTTTGACAAATGTTTCCTGTACAACTCAGCAAGCCTAACAAGAATCTTGTTACCATTTTTTTGTAGTCTTGTTGGTAGTGCCCTCTTGGTGTCATTTGTTTTTTGCGCTACTCTTTGACCAATTTTTCGTGAGGCTAGAAAAAAAAGAAGACCAGATTTGGAAAGAGGAGGTCTGGGGCTATCTTTTAAGTTACTTGGAACATACTTAGCTCTTTGCTTCCAACCCTCTAGGGTCGTGGCAGATAACGGTAAACGCCATACCTCAAACTTTTGAAATACATTTTTTGTTTTAGTTTTGACAAATGTTTCCTGTACAACTCAGCAAGCCTAACAAGAATCTTGTTACCATTTTGTTTAGTCTTGTTGGTAGTGCCCTCAGAAGGGCATGTGTTGTTTGCGCCACTCTTTGACCAACTTGTTGTAAGGCTGGAACAAAAGCAAGACCAGATTTGGAAAGAGGAGGTCTGTGGCTATCTTCTAAGCTATTTGGAACATACTTAGCTCTTTGCTTCCAACCCTCAAGGGTCGTGGCATAAAACGGTAAACGCCATACCTCACACTTTTGATATACATTTTTTCTTAGTTTTGGGTACCAGCACTGTACTTTCACTTTTTTTCTTCTTTTTTTACTTTTAGCGTGTTTACTTTTTGCCATGTTATTTCTTTACCTTTTCGACTTTCCGCTTCACACGTTAGGGCACGCCCTAACGTAGGCTCCGTGAGCCGTGGGAACAGCAGCGGCGTGTGTCGGGTGATCGGGGCCGTGGTGAGCGTGAGCCACCGGCCCGCGACCCCCCCCCCCCCCCCCCCCCTCTCCCCCGGGGAGCGCAGACGAGGGAACCTAGCGGGGACTGACCCAGTACCCCTCCCCCCCCCGTCCCCCGAGGACGTGACCTGGCGGCCCAACTGTCGCTACCCCCTCACCTCCCTCTGGCGACGTAAGGCTGGCGGCCCCTACTGTCGTCGCCCCCCCCCCCCCTCCCACCCTCTGACGACGACGCAGAAGCGTGGCCCTGCTGTTCCAACCCCTCCGCCCTTAAACGACATAGGAAAAAAAAATAGGATGGGTGGTGCACTTCTTGGTCTACTAAAATACATGCAAATTACACTTTATTGTACTTGATAGTACTTACACTTGGTTGTAGTGATAATTGATGACTACACGACTACACTACATGATACACTTGGCTTGATACGAAGGAAAACTTCACAGAAGCCACAGTGACCAGAATATGGAAGGACTTTTTCTGGTTCCACGTAGATTGCCGCCGAATACGAATATAGTTACAAGACCGTATAAGAAGGAGGGGCGTCCAGGATTGTACAGATAATTTGCGTGACGTCATTGGACCTCGGTCCGTCTCAGATGCCGCCACGAACCACCTGTCGTCAGGTCATATACAGTATAATGGGTTTTTATCTGGATGGCTGGTATGATGGACATAATTGTAAAAAAAAAATGATCCACAACATGCCAAGTATGTATTTTAGTGCCCAAATCAATTAATAAAATATACATGCTTTTGACATCACTGTCAACATCGGGTCTTAAGTTTTTATCAGGTATGAAAAAACTTCAGACCTGATGATGACAGTGATGTCGAAGCTTGTCTATTTTAGTAATTAATTTGGGCATTAAAATACATTCTTGTTGTCACTTCGCCCACCCGCTGCTGCAGAGACAGGTTTCCAGTGACGTCATTTCCCTGACTTTCACCCGCCAGCTGGCCAATTCGAAATGACGGGACGAGTCCCCTTGAAGCAGTTCGTACTTCCCTCACATATTTCCTGATCGCCTAGGTGGTGGGTTTGGAGTTTAATCAGCATATTTGTAGGATTGCCTATTTGTATTGTATTGTAACATAACGTAACGTAATATAAGAAGAGAATATTATCTTTATTTGTATAGCTTACTGTGAGCTTTGGACGTGTTGAGACGATTGCACGACTGTTGAGGTAAGTCTATTAGTTTATAATTTTAAATGTCAGATATTGTTGTACCGTCATCCAGGGCTACTTATACGTCAGGGTAACTACTAACATGCAATGTTCCGATAATCTTTTAGAAGTTTGCAATTGCAAACACATTTCCAATATGTAACATTCTTTTGGCTGAGTATTTGGGTTAAAGCCCAGACTACACTATGCATGATTTCCTGAAAATCATGTGCATGTTATCCATGTTGTCAGGATGCGTGACTGAGCAAGTTCAGCTGATAGTAAATGCATTGGGTGAGCTACACTGGCACATCATGCATATCCCGGATGAAACGTCAAGGAAATTCTGCAGACCCGTCACAGACGGAACAATGCAAAGTTCAAAATTCTGAACTTGTTGTGTTTTCCGAGATTGCATGTTGAAGGGTTTGTATCATTTTGCTTGCTTTCGTGTAGTGTAGTCTACTAGACCTAAACTTGAATAATTTTTGCTGAGTATCATGGCGGAAGATGAATGAAGAAGCGTTTGAGCAAATTTGGAGTGTTGAAAGTTGTGTTGAAGCTGATAGATATTTATGCAGTGGTTTATCAATTACAAAAATGCAGTGGTTTATCCATTTTCCTTGTGTGATTTGTTTGACCGTCTGATCCAGACGTCAAGAAAGTTCTGCAAACATAGAGAACACGCACATGATTTCCTTGACAATCACACATAGTTTAGCCTGTGCTTAACTAGGGCCAAATCTCTGTTAGGCCAATGGGAGCGAAGGGGGTAAACACCTGGCCGGGCCCTCAAACACCTGAATCCCCTTCCCTACTAAAAATGTTATGGTGACGTTTCTCCTGCTTGGGTCAACTGCAGTAACCTCAGGTGCTGATATGGACACATCCTATCCTCAGACTTTTCATGATATCAGAATGTAAACAATGTGTCGGTAGTGTCTGCATTCTGATAGCATGAAAAGTCTGAAGTTGGGATATGTCCAAAAATTTGACTTTTACCCTATTAACTGTGCATTGGTGCTTCAGTCTGTTAGTCATTGCCACCAATAGCATGAAAAGTCTGGTGTAACAGGTGTATCGGTGTTTTTGTTATTGTGCGTCAGTCTCAGTGATGCCACCAATAGCATGAAGTCTGGTATTTTGATGCGCCCAGAGATTGAACCTTTACCCTAAACATGAAACACCAATGACATAAATTTGCCCAGACTGCAGAGTCTGATCTTACCACAGTCTGTAAAGAATATCAGTAAGTTGGATGCTTCCGAACACTGGTTATTTTCTGCTGTTGGTGGTTTGTTGATAGTTTGGTACTTTGGTGAATCTCTATTTCACTAACAGCATGAATTTGTCCAGATTTAGGTGCACCCAACGGCCAACATTACCACAGTTTACCCTGGGACTTGGGAGTGATAAATGTATTGGCATCACCACAAACATCAACTATTTGTTATCAAACAGCAGTGGTTGTATGTCTGAACACATGGTTGCAATGTACATATCAATATATTTGCTGATTATTTGTATTATTGGCTGGGATCATGGAAAATTAATTATGTATTGGAAATTTATGTTTTTTTTCTCACTTAAGGTACAACATCAAAGCTAGATGTTTGTTATTCATTCATCATCCTTACATACTTTTGTGGCAGATATGTACCTACCATTATTGGGTACTTAATATTTACCAAAGTCCCTACAGTGCTGACTATGGCAGGTGGGGTAAAAACATATAACAACAATGAAATTGTGCCAGCATTGGTCAGCTATACATAAATGATGCAAGTGTATTTTGTTTAACATGTTATGCACACTACGTTGTACCAGGCTGAGGCGTGTAACACAAGAGGAATGTTGTGTGATGTCACGTTTGTGAACCCCTGTGTCATGGAATATTATAGTAGTCCATGCCTGTGTTGAGGACCTGGCCCAGTGTTGTTTACCTGCGTCGGTATCGCCATGAGTGCGGTTTCAGCCACAGTGTTGGTATCGGCCAGGGCAAGGCTGTATAAACCGGCCAGGGTAATAGAACGAGTACGAACAGTAAGGAATGCAATGCCCAAATGAATTAGACAAGATATTTTTCTTCTTCTGGTAATTGTTTTGTGTATTCTAAATTAAAGGTATGGTTTGCTATCAATAACTTGTATTTTCATAGATTATATCTTTATTTATTGAATTCAATTCCAGCAAATATATGAAGTAGTAACCGAAGGTTGGTTTCACAAGGATAACACTATTCTTTAGAATTGTGTTTCCTTTGGGAAACCAACCTGAGCTGTTCGATCGGGAGGGGTTTTCTTAAGAGTGTTGGAGATCAGTACATCTTGAATCCAGGTCAGGGAAACCCATCGTTTGCGACGAAACTTTCAGGATCCCGAGTCGAGACCGTCATCTGATCTGATGCCAAGTTTCAAGTCTGTCAAAACTCGATTGCACCTGCAACAGCAACATGAAGTTTAACATTGCAAGTCAACGGGGAAATACGAAAAAGGCCATGTAAGGCCATGTACTCCCAGGGAAACGAATTGTTGGAGACGAAACCTTGATTAGGGTGTGCAGCACTGCCTGTAGAAACTGCCTGCAAAGTTTCAACTCTGTCAAAACTCGATTGCACCTGCAATTGCAAAAATAGGCTGCCGGCCGAAGGCCAAATATCGATTAAGGTCCATAGGGAACATGGGATCGCCTGCCGTAACTCCCACAGGCCACTGTGGTCTAGTGGATAGAACGCCTGCCTCGCAAACGATTGGCCACCGGTTCGAATCCGGTAAGCTCCTCTTTCCTCTTTTTTTTTTAGAGTTGTCCCAAAATGGATTTTGATGCCTTATACGGGTATATAGTCGACTCGTGGCTGCTCTTTGAGCCGACAAAATGGCCTCAGAATTGCGCTCCGGTGATTGGTTTAGCCTGTGTGACGTCATACTTTTTTGCGCTACTATTTGACCGACTTGCCGTGGGGCTAGAAGAAAAAGAAGACCAGATTTGGAAAGAGGAGGTCTGGGGCTACTATCCGGTAAGCTATTTATAGGCCCATCCATATACAAAAAACAGAAAACGGACTAAACCAACCTTCGGTCCGGCATTGCCCCAAAGCAAGGCCCCGTGCATAACCGAAGGTTGGTTTCACAAGGATAACACTATTCTTTAGAATTGTGTTTCCTTTGGGAAACAAACCTGAGCTGTTCGATCGGGAGGGGTTTTCTTAAGAGTGTTGGAGATCAGTACATCTTGAATCCAGGTCAGGGAAACCCATCGTTTGCGACGAAACTTTCAGGATCCCGAGTCGAGACCGTCATCTGATCTGATGCCAAGTTTCAAGTCTGTCAAAACTCGATTGCACCTGCAACAGCAACATGAAGTTTAACATTGCAAGTCAACGGGGAAATACGAAAAAGGCCATGTAAGGCCATGTACTCCCAGGGAAACGAATTGTTGGAGACGAAACCTTGATTAGGGTGTGCAGCACTGCCTGTAGAAACTGCCTGCAAAGTTTCAACTCTGTCAAAACTCGATTGCACCTGCAATTGCAAAAATAGGCTGCCGGCCGAAGGCCAAAAATCGATTAGGGAAAGATCCATGTCCATAGGAAACATGGGATCGCCTGCCGCAACTCCCACAAGCCACTGTGGTCTAGTGGATAGAACGCCTGCCTCGCAATTGATTGGCCACCGGTTCGAATCCGGTAAGCTCCTCTTTCCTCTTTTTTTTTAGAGTTGTCCCAAAATGGATTTTGATGCCTTATACGGGTATATAGTCGACTCGTGGCTGCTCTTTGAGCTGACAAAATGGCCTCAGAATTGCGCTCCGGTGATTGGTTTAGCCTGTGTGACGTCATACTTTTTTGCGGTACTCTTTGACCGACTTGCCGTGGGGCTAGAAGAAAAAGAAGACCAGATTTGGAAAGAGGAGGTCTGGGGCTATCTGGTAAGCTATTTATAGGCCCATCCATATAGGCCCATCCATAACAGAAAACGGACTAAACCAACCTTCGGTCCGGCATTGCCCCAAAGCAAGGCCCCGTGCATAACCGAAGGTTGGTTTCACAAGGATAACACTATTCTTTAGAATTGTGTTTCCTTTGGGAAACAAACCTGAGCTGTTCGATCGGGGGTGGTTTAACAAAAGGTGTGACGAATCAGTAAATCTTGGATCCAGGTCAGGGAAACCATTTGTTTGCGACGAAACTTTCAGGATCCCGAGTCGAGACCGTTGCCCATCGTCCTGGCCAAGTTCCAAGTCTGTCAAAACTCGATTGCACCTGCAACAGCAACATGAAGTTTAACATTGCAAGTCAACGGGGAAATACGAAAAAGGCCATGTAAGGCCATGTACTCCCAGGGAAACGAATTGTTGGAGACGAAACCTTGATTAGGGTGTGCAGCACTGCCTGTAGAAACTGCCTGCAAAGTTTCAACTCTGTCAAAACTCGATTGCACCTGCAATTGCAAAAATAGGCTGCCGGCCGAAGGCCAAATATCGATTAGGGAGAGAGCCATGTCCATAGGGAACATGGGATCGCCTGCCGTAACTCCCACAAGCCACTGTGGTCTAGTGGATAGAACGCCTGCCTCGCAATTGATTGGCCACCGGTTCGAATCCGGTAAGCTCCTCTTTTCTCTTTTTTTTTAGAGTTGTCCCAAAATGGATTTTGATGCCTTATACGGGTATATAGTCAACTCGTGGCTGCTCTTTGAGCTGACAAAATGGCCTCAGAATTGCGCTCCGGTGATTGGTTTAGCCTGTGTGACGTCATACGTTTTTGCGCTACTATTTGACCGACTTGCCGTGGGGCTAGAAGAAAAAGAAGACCAGATTTGGAAAGAGGAGGTCTGGGGCTACTATCCGGTAAGCTATTTATAGGCCCATCCATAAAAAAAAAAAAACGGACTAAACCAACCTTCGGTCCGGCATTGCCCCAAAGCAAGGCCCCGTGCATAACCGAAGGTTGGTTTCACAAGGATAACACTATTCTTTAGAATTGTGTTTCCTTTGGGAAACAAACCTGAGCTGTTCGATCGGGGGTGGTTTTCTTAAGGTGGCCGAGATTTGGTAAAATTTGACGCCAGGTCAGGGAAACGATTCTACAGCAACGCCACTTTCAGGGTCCCGAGTCGACAACGTGATCTGATCTGATGCTAAGTTTCAAGTCTGTCAAAACTCCATTGCACTTGCAACAGCAACATGAAGTTTAACATTGCAAGTCAACGGGGAAATACGAAAAAGACCATGTACTCCCAGGGAAACGAATTGTTGGAGACGAAACCTTGATTAGGGTGTGGAGCACTGCCTGGAGAAACTGCCTGCAAAGTTTCAACTCTGTCAAAACCCGATTGCACCTGCAATTGCAAAAATAGTCGGCCGGCCGTCCGTGGGGGATGCTCTCAGATCGCTGGCCGTAACTCCCACAAGCCACTGTGGTCTAGTGGATAAAGCGCCTGCCTCGCAATTGATTGGCTACCGGTTCGAATCCGGTAAGCTCTTCTTTTTTTTCCTCTTTCCTCTTTTTTTTTAGAGTTGTTCCAAACGGGGTTTTGATGCCTTATACGGGTATATAGTCGACTCGTGGCTGCTCTATGAGCTGACAAAATGGCCTCAGAATTGCGCTCCGGTGATTGGTTTAGCCTGTGTGACGTCATACTTTTTTGCGCTACTCTTTGACCGACTTGCCGTGGGGCTAGAAGAAAAAGAAGACCAGATTTGGAAAGAGGAGGTCTGGGACTATCTGGTAAGCTATTTATAGGCCCATCCATATAGGCCCATCCATAACAGAAAACGGACTAAACCAACCTTCGGTCCGGCATTGCCCCAAAGCAAGGCCCCGTGCTAACCGAAGGTTGGTTTCACAAGGATAACACTATTCTTTAGAATTGTGTTTCCTTTGGGAAACAAACCTGAGCTGTTCGATCGGGAGGGGTTTTCTTAAGGTGGCCGAGATTTGGTACATCTTGGATCCAGGTCAGGGAAACCATTTGTTTGCGACGAAACTTTCAGGATCCCGAGTCGAGACCGTCATCTGATCTGATGCCAAGTTTCAAGTCTGTCAAAACTCGATTGCACCTGCAACAGCAACATGAAGTTTAACATTGCAAGTCAACGGGGAAATACGAAAAAGGCCATGTAAGGCCATGTACTCCCAGGGAAACGAATTGTTCGAGACGAAACCTTGATTAGGGTGTGCAGCACTGCCTGTAGAAACTGCCTGCAAAGTTTCAACTCTGTCAAAACTCGATTGCACCTGCAATTGCAAAAATAGGCTGCCGGACGAAGGCCAAATATCGATTAGGGAAAGATCCATGTCCATAGGAAACATGAGATCGCCTGCCTTAACTCCCACAAGCCACTGTGGTCTAGTGGATAGAACGCCTGACTCGCGATTGATTGGCCACCGGTTCGAATCCGGTAAGCTGCTCTTTTTTTCCCTTAATGACATTTTTTTAGAGTTGTCCCAAAATGGATTTTGATGCTTTATACGGGTATATAGTCGACTCGTGGCTGCTCTTAGAGCCGACAAAATGGCCTCAGAATTGCGCTCCGGTGATTGGTTTAGCCTGTGTGACGTCATACTTTTTTGCGCTACTATTTGACCGACTTGCCGTGGGGCTAGAAGAAAAAGAAGACCAGATTTGGAAAGAGGAGGTCTGGGGCTACTATCCGGTAAGCTATTTATAGGCCCATCCATAAAAAAAAACAGAAAACGCACTAAACCAACCTTCGGTCCGGCATTGCCCCAAAGCAAGGCCCCGTGCATAACCGAAGGTTGGTTTCACAAGGATAACACTATTCTTTAGAATTGTGTTTCCTTTGGGAAACAAACCTGAGCTGTTCGATCGGGAGGGGTTTTCTTAAGGTGGCCGAGATTTGGTACATCTTGATACCAGGCCAGGGAAACCATTTGTTTGCGACGAAACTTTCAGGATCCCGAGTCGAGACCGTCATCTGATCTGATGCCAAGTTTCAAGTCTGTCAAAACTCGATTGCACCTGCAACAGCAACATGAAGTTTAACATTGCAAGTCAACGGGGAAATACGAAAAAGGCCATGTAAGGCCATGTACTCCCAGGGAAACGAATTGTTGGAGACGAAACCTTGATTAGGGTGTGCAGCACTGCCTGTAGAAACTGCCTGCAAAGTTTCAACTCTGTCAAAACTCGATTGCACCTGCAATTGCAAAAATAGGCTGCCGGACGAAGGCCAAATATCGATTAGGGAAAGATCCATGTCCATAGGAAACATGAGATCGCCTGCCTTAACTCCCACAAGCCACTGTGGTCTAGTGGATAGAACGCCTGCCTCGCAATTGATTGGCCACCGGTTCGAATCCGGTAAGCTCCTCTTTTTTTCCCTTAATGACATTTTTTTAGAGTTGTCCCAAAATGGATTTTGATGCCTTATACGGGTATATAGTCGACTCGTGGCTGCTCTTTGAGCTGACAAAATGGCCTCAGAATTGCGCTCCGGTGATTGGTTTAGCCTGTGTGACGTCATACTTTTTTGCGCTACTATTTGACCGACTTGCCGTGGGGCTAGAAGAAAAAGAAGACCAGATTTGGAAAGAGGAGGTCTGGGGCTACTATCCGGTAAGCTATTTATAGGCCCATCCATAAATAACCGAAGGTTGGTTTCACAAGGATAACACTATTCTTTAGAATTGTGTTTCCTTTGGGAAACAAACCTGAGCTGTTCGATCGGGGGTGGTTTAACAAAAGGTGTGACGAATCAGTAAATCTTGGATCCAGGTCAGGGAAACCATTTGTTTGCGACGAAACTTTCAGGATCCCGAGTCGAGACCGTTGCCCATCGTCCTGGCCAAGTTCCAAGTCTGTCAAAACTCGATTGCACCTGCAACAGCAACATGAAGTTTAACATTGCAAGTCAACGGGGAAATACGAAAAAGGCCATGTAAGGCCATGTACTCCCAGGGAAACGAATTGTTCGAGACGAAACCTTGATTAGGGTGTGCAGCACTGCCTGTAGAAACTGCCTGCAAAGTTTCAACTCTGTCAAAACTCGATTGCACCTGCAATTGCAAAAATAGGCTGCCGGCCGAAGGCCAAATATCGATTAGGGAAAGATCCATGTCCATAGGGAACATAAGATCGCCTGCCATGACTCCCACAAGCCACTGTGGTCTAGTGGATAGAACGCCTGCCTCGCAATTGATTGGCCACTGGTTCGAATCCAGTAAGATCCTCTTTCCTCTTTTTTTTAGAGTTGTCCCAAAATGGATTTTGATGCCTTATACGGGTATATAGTCGACTCGTGGCTGCTCTTTGAGCCGACAAAATGGCCTCAGAATTGCGCTCCGGTGATTGGTTTAGCCTGTGTGACGTCATACTTTTTTGCGCTACTATTTGACCGACTTGCCGTGGGGCTAGAAGAAAAATAAGACCAGATTTGGAAAGAGGAGGTCTGGGGCTACTATCCGGTAAGCTTTTTATAGGCCCATCCATAACAAAAAAAAAACAGAAAACGGACTAAACCAACCTTCGGTCCGGCATTGCCCCAAAGCAAGGCCCCGTGCATAACCGAAGGTTGGTTTCACAAGGATAACACTATTCTTTAGAATTGTGTTTCCTTTGGGAAACCAACCTGAGCTGTTCGATCGGGAGGGGTTTTCTTAAGAGTGTTGGAGATCAGTACATCTTGGATCCAGGTCAGGGAAACGAATCTACAGTAACGCCACTTTCAGGATCCCGAGTCGACACCGTCATCTGATCTGATGCCAAGTTTCAAGTCTGTCAAAACTCGATTGCACCTGCAACAGCAACATGAAGCTTAACATTGCAAGTCAACGGGGAAATACGAAAAAGGCCATGTAAGGCCATGTACTCCCAGGGAAACGAATTGTTCGAGACGAAACCTTGATTAGGGTGTGCAGCACTGCCTGTAGAAACTGCCTGCAAAGTTTCAACTCTGTCAAAACTCGATTGCACCTGCAATTGCAAAAATAGGCTGCCGGACGAAGGCCAAATATCGATTAGGGAAAGATCCATGTCCATAGGAAACATGAGATCGCCTGCCTTAACTCCCACAAGCCACTGTGGTCTAGTGGATAGAACGCCTGCCTCGCAATTGATTGGCCACCGGTTCGAATCCGGTAAGCTCCTCTTTTTTTCCCTTAATGACATTTTTTTAGAGTTGTCCCAAAATGGATTTTGATGCCTTATACGGGTATATAGTCGACTCGTGGCTGCTCTTTGAGCCGACAAAATGGCCTCAGAATTGCGCTCCGGTGATTGGTTTAGCCTGTGTGACGTCATACTTTTTTGCGCTACTATTTGACCGACTTGCCGTGGGGCTAGAAGAAAAAGAAGACCAGATTTGGAAAGAGGAGGTCTGGGGCTACTATCCGGTAAGCTATTTATAGGCCCATCCATATTAAAAAAAAAACAGAAAACGGACTAAACCAACCTTCGGTCCGGCATTGCCCCAAAGCAAGGCCCCGTGCATAACCGAAGGTTGGTTTCACAAGGATAACACTATTCTTTAGAATTGTGTTTCCTTTGGGAAACCAACCTGAGCTGTTCGATCGGGAGGGGTTTTCTTAAGGTTGCCTGAGATCGGTACATCTTGATACCAGGCCAGGGAAACGGTTTGTTTGCGACGAAACTTTCAGGATCCCGAGTCGAGACCGTCATCTGATCTGATGCCAAGTTTCAAGTCTGTCAAAACTCGATTGCACCTGCAACAGCAACATGAAGCTTAACATTGCAAGTCAACGGGGAAATACGAAAAAGGCCATGTAAGGCCATGTACTCCCAGGGAAACGAATTGTTGGAGACGAAACCTTGATTAGGGTGTGCAGCACTGCCTGTAGAAACTGCCTGCAAAGTTTCAACTCTGTCAAAACCCGATTGCACCTGCAATTGCAAAAATAGGCTGCCGGCCGAAGGCCAAATATCGATTAGGGTCCATAGGGAACATGGGATTGCCTGCCGTAACTCCCACAAGCCACTGTGGTCTAGTGGATAGAACGCCTGCCTCGCAATTGATTGGCCACCGGTTCGAATCCGGTAAGCTCCTCTTTTCTCTTTTTTTTTTAGACTTGTCCCAAAATGGATTTTGATGCCTTATACGGGTATATAGTCGACTCGTGGCTGCTCTTTGAGCCGACAAAATGGCCTCAGAATTGCGCTCCGGTGATTGGTTTAGCCTGTGTGACGTCATACTTTTTTGCGCTACTATTTGACCGACTTGCCGTGGGGCTAGAAGAAAAAGAAGACCAGATTTGGAAAGAGGAGGTCTGGGGCTACTATCCGGTAAGCTATTTATAGGCCCATCCATATTAAAAAAAACAGAAAACGGACTAAACCAACCTTCGGTCCGGCATTGCCCCAAAGCAAGGCCCCGTGCATAACCGAAGGTTGGTTTCACAAGGATAACACTATTCTTTAGAATTGTGTTTCCTTTGGGAAACAAACCTGAGCTGTTCGATCGGGAGGGGTTTTCTTAAGGTGGCCGAGATTTGGTAAAAGTTGACGCCAGGTCAGGGAAACCATTTGTTTGCGACGAAACTTTCAGGATCCCGAGTCGAGACCGTCATCTGATCTGATGCCAAGTTTCAAGTCTGTCAAAACTCGATTGCACCTGCAACAGCAACATGAAGTTTAACATTGCAAGTCAACGGGGAAATACGAAAAAGGCCATGTAAGGCCATGTACTCCCAGGGAAACGAATTGTTCGAGACGAAACCTTGATTAGGGTGTGCAGCACTGCCTGTAGAAACTGCCTGCAAAGTTTCAACTCTGTCAAAACTCGATTGCACCTGCAATTGCAAAAATAGGCTGCCGGCCGAAGGCCAAATATCGATTAGGGAAAGATCCATGTCCATAGGCAACATGGGATCGCCTGCCGCAACTCCCAGAAGCCACTGTGGTCTAGTGGATAGAACGCCTGCCTCGCAATTGATTGGCCACCGGTTCGAATCCGGTATGCTCCTCTTTTCTCTTTTTTTTTAGAGTTGTCCCAAAATGGATTTTGATGCCTTATACGGGTATATAGTCAACTCGTGGCTGCTCTTTGAGCTGACAAAATGGCCTCAGAATTGCGCTCCGGTGATTGGTTTAGCCTGTGTGACGTCATACTTTTTTGCGCTACTATTTGACCGACTTGCCGTGGGGCTAGAAGAAAAAGAAGACCAGATTTGGAAAGAGGAGGTCTGGGGCTACTATCCGGTAAGCTATTTATAGGCCCATCAATAAAAAAAAACAGAAAACGGACTAAACCAACCTTCGGTCCGGCATTGCCCCAAAGCAAGGCCCCGTGCATAACCGAAGGTTGGTTTCACAAGGATAACACTATTCTTTAGAATTGTGTTTCCTTTGGGAAACCAACCTGAGCTGTTCGATCGGGAGGGGTTTTCTTAAGGTGGCCGAGATTTGGTAAAAGTTGACGCCAGGTCAGGGAAACCATTTGTTTGCGACGAAACTTTCAGGATCCCGAGTCGAGACCGTCATCTGATCTGATGCCAAGTTTCAAGTCTGTCAAAACTCGATTGCACCTGCAACAGCAACATGAAGTTTAACATTGCAAGTCAACGGGGAAATACGAAAAAGGCCATGTAAGGCCATGTACTCCCAGGGAAACGAATTGTTGGAGACGAAACCTTGATTAGGGTGTGCAGCACTGCCTGTAGAAACTGCCTGCAAAGTTTCAACTCTGTCAAAACCCGATTGCACCTGCAATTGCAAAAATAGGCTGCCGGCCGAAGGCCAAATATCGATTAAGGTCCATAGGGAACATGGGATCGCCTGCCGTAACTCCCACAAGCCACTGTGGTCTAGTGGATAGAACGCCTGCCTCGCAATCGATTGGCCACCGGTTCGAATCCGGTAAGCTCCTCTTTCCTCTTTTTTTTTAGAGTTGTCCCAAAATGGATTTTGATGCCTTATACGGGTATATAGTCGACTCGTGGCTGCTCTTTGAGCTGACAAAATGGCCTCAGAATTGCGCTCCGGTGATTGGTTTAGCCTGTGTGACGTCATACTTTTTTTGCGCTACTATTTGACCGACTTGCCGTGGGGCTAGAAGAAAAAGAAGACCAGATTTGGAAAGAGGAGGTCTGGGGCTACTATCTGGTAAGCTATTTATAGGCCCATCCATATACAAAAAACAGAAAACGGACTAAACCAACCTTCGGTCCGGCATTGCCCCAAAGCAAGGCCCCGTGCATAACCGAAGGTTGGTTTCACAAGGATAACACTATTCTTTAGAATTGTGTTTCCTTTGGGAAACAAACCTGAGCTGTTCGATCGGGAGGGGTTTTCTTAAGGTTGCCTGAGATCGGTACATCTTGATACCAGGCCAGGGAAACCATTTGTTTGCGACGAAACTTTCAGGATCCCGAGTCAAGACCGTCATCTGATCTGATGCCAAGTTTCAAGTCTGTCAAAACTCGATTGCACCTGCAACAGCAACATGAAGTTTAACATTGCAAGTCAACGGGGAAATACGAAAAAGGCCATGTAAGGCCATGTACTCCCAGGGAAACGAATTGTTCGAGACGAAACCTTGATTAGGGTGTGCAGCACTGCCTGTAGAAACTGCCTGCATAGTTTCAACTCTGTCAAAACTCGATTGCACCTGCAATTGCAAAAATAGGCTGCCGGCCGAAGGCCAAATATCGATTAGGAAAAGATCCATGTCCATAGGCAACATGGGATCGCCTGCCGTGACTCCCACAAGCCACTGTGGTCTAGTGGACAGAACGCCTGCCTCGCAATTGATTGGCCACCGGTTCGAATCCGGTAAGCTCCTCTTTCCTCTTTTTTTTAGAGTTGTCCCAAAATGGATTTTGATGCCTTATACGGGTATATAGTCGACTCGTGGCTGCTCTTTGAGCTGACAAAATGGCCTCAGAATTGCGCTCCGGTGATTGGTTTAGCCTGTGTGACGTCATACTTTTTTGCGCTACTATTTGACCGACTTGCCGTGGGGCTAGAAGAAAAAGAAGACCAGATTTGGAAAGAGGAGGTCTGGGGCTACTATCCGGTAAGCTATTTATAAGCCCATCCATAAAAAAAAACAGAAAACGGACTAAACCAACCTTCGGTCCGGCATTGCCCCAAAGCAAGGCCCCGTGCATAACCGAAGGTTGGTTTCACAAGGATAACACTATTCTTTAGAATTGTGTTTCCTTTGGGAAACAAACCTGAGCTGTTCGATCGGGAGGGGTTTTCTTAAGAGTGTTGGAGATCAGTAAATCTTGGATCCAGGTCAGGGAAACGAATCTACAGTAACGCCACTTTCAGGATCCCGAGTCGACACCGTCATCTGATCTGATGCCAAGTTTCAAGTCTGTCAAAACTCGATTGCACCTGCAACAGCAACATGAAGCTTAACATTGCAAGTCAACGGGGAAATACGAAAAAGGCCATGTAAGGCCATGTACTCCCAGGGAAACGAATTGTTCGAGACGAAACCTTGATTAGGGTGTGCAGCACTGCCTGTAGAAACTGCCTGCAAAGTTTCAACTCTGTCAAAACTCGATTGCACCTGCAATTGCAAAAATAGGCTGCCGGACGAAGGCCAAATATCGATTAGGGAAAGATCCATGTCCATAGGAAACATGAGATCGCCTGCCTTAACTCCCACAAGCCACTGTGGTCTAGTGGATAGAACGCCTGCCTCGCAATTGATTGGCCACCGGTTCGAATCCGGTAAGCTCCTCTTTTTTTCCCTTAATGACATTTTTTTAGAGTTGTCCCAAAATGGATTTTGATGCCTTATACGGGTATATAGTCGACTCGTGGCTGCTCTTTGAGCCGACAAAATGGCCTCAGAATTGCGCTCCGGTGATTGGTTTAGCCTGTGTGACGTCATACTTTTTTGCGCTACTATTTGACCGACTTGCCGTGGGGCTAGAAGAAAAAGAAGACCAGATTTGGAAAGAGGAGGTCTGGGGCTACTATCCGGTAAGCTATTTATAGGCCCATCCATATTAAAAAAAAAACAGAAAACGGACTAAACCAACCTTCGGTCCGGCATTGCCCCAAAGCAAGGCCCCGTGCATAAGCTATTTATAGGCCCATCCATAAAAAAAAAACAGAAAACGGACTAAACCAACCTTCGGTCCGGCATTGCCCCAAAGCAAGGCCCCGTGCATAACCGAAGGTTGGTTTCACAAGGATAACACTATTCTTTAGAATTGTGTTTCCTTTGGGAAACAAACCTGAGCTGTTCGATCGGGAGGGGTTTTCTTAAGGTGGCCGAGATTTGGTACATCTTGATACCAGGCCAGGGAAACCATTTGTTTGCGACGAAACTTTCAGGATCCCGAGTCGAGACCGTCATCTGATCTGATGCCAAGTTTCAAGTCTGTCAAAACTCGATTGCACCTGCAACAGCAACATGAAGTTTAACATTGCAAGTCAACGGGGAAATACGAAAAAGGCCATGTAAGGCCATGTACTCCCAGGGAAACGAATTGTTGGAGACGAAACCTTGATTAGGGTGTGCAGCACTGCCTGTAGAAACTGCCTGCAAAGTTTCAACTCTGTCAAAACTCGATTGCACCTGCAATTGCAAAAATAGGCTGCCGGACGAAGGCCAAATATCGATTAGGGAAAGATCCATGTCCATAGGAAACATGAGATCGCCTGCCTTAACTCCCTCAAGCCACTGTGGTCTAGTGGATAGAACGCCTGCCTCGCAATTGATTGGCCACCGGTTCGAATCCGGTAAGCTCCTCTTTTTTTCCCTTAATGACATTTTTTTAGAGTTGTCCCAAAATGGATTTTGATGCCTTATACGGGTATATAGTCGACTCGTAACCGAAGGTTGGTTTCACAAGGATAACACTATTCTTTAGAATTGTGTTTCCTTTGGGAAACAAACCTGAGCTGTTCGATCGGGAGGGGTTTTCTTAAGGTGGCCGAGATTTGGTAAAAGTTGACGCCAGGTCAGGGAAACCATTTGTTTGCGACGAAACTTTCAGGATCCCGAGTCGAGACCGTCATCTGATCTGATGCCAAGTTTCAAGTCTGCCAAAACTCGATTGCACCTGCAACAGCAACATGAAGTTTAACATTGCAAGTCAACGGGGAAATACGAAAAAGGCCATGTAAGGCCATGTACTCCCAGGGAAACGAATTGTTGGAGACGAAACCTTGATTAGGGTGTGCAGCACTGCCTGTAGAAACTGCCTGCAAAGTTTCAACTCTGTCAAAACTCGATTGCACCTGCAATTGCAAAAATAGGCTGCCGGCCGAAGGCCAAATATCGATTAAGGTCCATAGGGAACATGGGATCGCCTGCCGTAACTCCCACAAGCCACTGTGGTCTAGTGGATAGAACGCCTGCCTCGCAATCGATTGGCCACCGGTTCGAATCCGGTAAGCTCCTCTTTCCTCTTTTTTTT
The DNA here is from genome assembly GCA_036785665.1 of Chirona hameri. Lineage (NCBI taxonomy): Eukaryota > Metazoa > Arthropoda > Thecostraca > Balanomorpha > Balanidae > Chirona > Chirona hameri. The sequence goes on along the minus strand of JAXIVJ010001098.1, from coordinate 85,343 downwards.
TAGAGTTGTCCCAAAATGGATTTTGATGCCTTATACGGGTATATAGTCGACTCGTGGCTGCTCTTTGAGCTGACAAAATGGCCTCAGAATTGCGCTCCGGTGATTGGTTTAGCCTGTGTGACGTCATACTTTTTTTGCGCTACTATTTGACCGACTTGCCGTGGGGCTAGAAGAAAAAGAAGACCAGATTTGGAAAGAGGAGGTCTGGGGCTACTATCTGGTAAGCTATTTATAGGCCCATCCATATACAAAAAACAGAAAACGGACTAAACCAACCTTCGGTCCGGCATTGCCCCAAAGCAAGGCCCCGTGCATAACCGAAGGTTGGTTTCACAAGGATAACACTATTCTTTAGAATTGTGTTTCCTTTGGGAAACAAACCTGAGCTGTTCGATCGGGAGGGGTTTTCTTAAGGTGGCCGAGATTTGGTAAAAGTTGACGCCAGGTCAGGGAAACCATTTGTTTGCGACGAAACTTTCAGGATCCCGAGTCGAGACCGTCATCTGATCTGATGCCAAGTTTCAAGTCTGTCAAAACTCGATTGCACCTGCAACAGCAACATGAAGTTTAACATTGCAAGTCAACGGGGAAATACGAAAAAGGCCATGTAAGGCCATGTACTCCCAGGGAAACGAATTGTTCGAGACGAAACCTTGATTAGGGTGTGCAGCACTGCCTGTAGAAACTGCCTGCAAAGTTTCAACTCTGTCAAAACTCGATTGCACCTGCAATTGCAAAAATAGGCTGCCGGCCGAAGGCCAAATATCGATTAGGGAAAGATCCATGTCCATAGGCAACATGGGATCGCCTGCCGCAACTCCCAGAAGCCACTGTGGTCTAGTGGATAGAACGCCTGCCTCGCAATTGATTGGCCACCGGTTCGAATCCGGTAAGCTCCTCTTTTCTCTTTTTTTTAGAGTTGTCCCAAAATGGATTTTGATGCCTTATACGGGTATATAGTCAACTCGTGGCTGCTCTTTGAGCTGACAAAATGGCCTCAGAATTGCGCTCCGGTGATTGGTTTAGCCTGTGTGACGTCATACTTTTTTGCGCTACTATTTGACCGACTTGCCGTGGGGCTAGAAGAAAAAGAAGACCAGATTTGGAAAGAGGAGGTCTGGGGCTACTATCCGGTAAGCTATTTATAGGCCCATCAATAAAAAAAAACAGAAAACGGACTAAACCAACCTTCGGTCCGGCATTGCCCCAAAGCAAGGCCCCGTGCATAACCGAAGGTTGGTTTCACAAGGATAACACTATTCTTTAGAATTGTGTTTCCTTTGGGAAACCAACCTGAGCTGTTCGATCGGGAGGGGTTTTCTTAAGGTTGCCTGAGATCAGTAAATCTTGATTCCAGGTCAGGGAAACCATTTGTTTGCGACGAAACTTTCAGGATCCCGAGTCGAGACCGTCATCTGATCTGATGCCAAGTTTCAAGTCTGCCAAAACTCGATTGCACCTGCAACAGCAACATGAAGTTTAACATTGCAAGTCAACGGGGAAATACGAAAAAGGCCATGTAAGGCCATGTACTCCCAGGGAAACGAATTGTTCGAGACGAAACCTTGATTAGGGTGTGCAGCACTGCCTGTAGAAACTGCCTGCATAGTTTCAACTCTGTCAAAACTCGATTGCACCTGCAATTGCAAAAATAGGCTGCCGGACGAAGGCCAAATATCGATTAGGGAAAGATCCATGTCCATAGGAAACATGAGATCGCCTGCCTTAACTCCCACAAGCCACTGTGGTCTAGTGGATAGAACGCCTGCCTCGCAATTGATTGGCCACCGGTTCGAATCCGGTAAGCTGCTCTTTTTTTCCCTTAATGACATTTTTTTAGAGTTGTCCCAAAATGGATTTTGATGCCTTATACGGGTATATAGTCGACTCGTGGCTGCTCTTTGAGCCGACAAAATGGCCTCAGAATTGCGCTCCGGTGATTGGTTTAGCCTGTGTGACGTCATACTTTTTTGCGCTACTATTTGACCGACTTGCCGTGGGGCTAGAAGAAAAAGAAGACCAGATTTGGAAAGAGGAGGTCTGGGGCTACTATCCGGTAAGCTATTTATAGGCCCATCCATATAAAAAAAAACAGAAAACGGACTAAACCAACCTTCGGTCCGGCATTGCCCCAAAGCAAGGCCCCGTGCATAACCGAAGGTTGGTTTCACAAGGATAACACTATTCTTTAGAATTGTGTTTCCTTTGGGAAACAAACCTGAGCTGTTCGATCGGGGGTGGTTTTCTTAAGGTGGCCGAGATTTGGTAAAATTTGACGCCAGGTCAGGGAAACGATTCTACAGCAACGCCACTTTCAGGGTCCCGAGTCGACAACGTGATCTGATCTGATGCTAAGTTTCAAGTCTGTCAAAACTCCATTGCACTTGCAACAGCAACATGAAGTTTAACATTGCAAGTCAACGGGGAAATACGAAAAAGACCATGTACTCCCAGGGAAACGAATTGTTGGAGACGAAACCTTGATTAGGGTGTGGAGCACTGCCTGGAGAAACTGCCTGCAAAGTTTCAACTCTGTCAAAACCCGATTGCACCTGCAATTGCAAAAATAGTCGGCCGGCCGTCCGTGGGGGATGCTCTCAGATCGCTGGCCGTAACTCCCACAAGCCACTGTGGTCTAGTGGATAAAGCGCCTGCCTCGCAATTGATTGGCTACCGGTTCGAATCCGGTAAGCTCTTCTTTTTTTTCCTCTTTCCTCTTTTTTTTTAGAGTTGTTCCAAACGGGGTTTTGATGCCTTATACGGGTATATAGTCGACTCGTGGCTGCTCTATGAGCTGACAAAATGGCCTCAGAATTGCGCTCCGGTGATTGGTTTAGCCTGTGTGACGTCATACTTTTTTGCGCTACTCTTTGACCGACTTGCCGTGGGGCTAGAAGAAAAAGAAGACCAGATTTGGAAAGAGGAGGTCTGGGACTATCTGGTAAGCTATTTATAGGCCCATCCATATAGGCCCATCCATAACAGAAAACGGACTAAACCAACCTTCGGTCCGGCATTGCCCCAAAGCAAGGCCCCGTGCTAACCGAAGGTTGGTTTCACAAGGATAACACTATTCTTTAGAATTGTGTTTCCTTTGGGAAACAAACCTGAGCTGTTCGATCGGGAGGGGTTTTCTTAAGGTGGCCGAGATTTGGTACATCTTGGATCCAGGTCAGGGAAACCATTTGTTTGCGACGAAACTTTCAGGATCCCGAGTCGAGACCGTCATCTGATCTGATGCCAAGTTTCAAGTCTGTCAAAACTCGATTGCACCTGCAACAGCAACATGAAGTTTAACATTGCAAGTCAACGGGGAAATACGAAAAAGGCCATGTAAGGCCATGTACTCCCAGGGAAACGAATTGTTCGAGACGAAACCTTGATTAGGGTGTGCAGCACTGCCTGTAGAAACTGCCTGCAAAGTTTCAACTCTGTCAAAACTCGATTGCACCTGCAATTGCAAAAATAGGCTGCCGGACGAAGGCCAAATATCGATTAGGGAAAGATCCATGTCCATAGGAAACATGAGATCGCCTGCCTTAACTCCCACAAGCCACTGTGGTCTAGTGGATAGAACGCCTGACTCGCGATTGATTGGCCACCGGTTCGAATCCGGTAAGCTGCTCTTTTTTTCCCTTAATGACATTTTTTTAGAGTTGTCCCAAAATGGATTTTGATGCCTTATACGGGTATATAGTCGACTCGTGGCTGCTCTTTGAGCCGACAAAATGGCCTCAGAATTGCGCTCCGGTGATTGGTTTAGCCTGTGTGACGTCATACTTTTTTGCGCTACTATTTGACCGACTTGCCGTGGGGCTAGAAGAAAAAGAAGACCAGATTTGGAAAGAGGAGGTCTGGGGCTACTATCCGGTAAGCTATTTATAGGCCCATCCATAAAAAAAAACAGAAAACGCACTAAACCAACCTTCGGTCCGGCATTGCCCCAAAGCAAGGCCCCGTGCATAACCGAAGGTTGGTTTCACAAGGATAACACTATTCTTTAGAATTGTGTTTCCTTTGGGAAACAAACCTGAGCTGTTCGATCGGGAGGGGTTTTCTTAAGGTGGCCGAGATTTGGTACATCTTGATACCAGGCCAGGGAAACCATTTGTTTGCGACGAAACTTTCAGGATCCCGAGTCGAGACCGTCATCTGATCTGATGCCAAGTTTCAAGTCTGTCAAAACTCGATTGCACCTGCAACAGCAACATGAAGTTTAACATTGCAAGTCAACGGGGAAATACGAAAAAGGCCATGTAAGGCCATGTACTCCCAGGGAAACGAATTGTTGGAGACGAAACCTTGATTAGGGTGTGCAGCACTGCCTGTAGAAACTGCCTGCAAAGTTTCAACTCTGTCAAAACTCGATTGCACCTGCAATTGCAAAAATAGGCTGCCGGACGAAGGCCAAATATCGATTAGGGAAAGATCCATGTCCATAGGAAACATGAGATCGCCTGCCTTAACTCCCACAAGCCACTGTGGTCTAGTGGATAGAACGCCTGCCTCGCAATTGATTGGCCACCGGTTCGAATCCGGTAAGCTCCTCTTTTTTTCCCTTAATGACATTTTTTTAGAGTTGTCCCAAAATGGATTTTGATGCCTTATACGGGTATATAGTCGACTCGTGGCTGCTCTTTGAGCTGACAAAATGGCCTCAGAATTGCGCTCCGGTGATTGGTTTAGCCTGTGTGACGTCATACTTTTTTGCGCTACTATTTGACCGACTTGCCGTGGGGCTAGAAGAAAAAGAAGACCAGATTTGGAAAGAGGAGGTCTGGGGCTACTATCCGGTAAGCTATTTATAGGCCCATCCATAAATAACCGAAGGTTGGTTTCACAAGGATAACACTATTCTTTAGAATTGTGTTTCCTTTGGGAAACAAACCTGAGCTGTTCGATCGGGGGTGGTTTAACAAAAGGTGTGACGAATCAGTAAATCTTGGATCCAGGTCAGGGAAACCATTTGTTTGCGACGAAACTTTCAGGATCCCGAGTCGAGACCGTTGCCCATCGTCCTGGCCAAGTTCCAAGTCTGTCAAAACTCGATTGCACCTGCAACAGCAACATGAAGTTTAACATTGCAAGTCAACGGGGAAATACGAAAAAGGCCATGTAAGGCCATGTACTCCCAGGGAAACGAATTGTTCGAGACGAAACCTTGATTAGGGTGTGCAGCACTGCCTGTAGAAACTGCCTGCAAAGTTTCAACTCTGTCAAAACTCGATTGCACCTGCAATTGCAAAAATAGGCTGCCGGCCGAAGGCCAAATATCGATTAGGGAAAGATCCATGTCCATAGGGAACATAAGATCGCCTGCCATGACTCCCACAAGCCACTGTGGTCTAGTGGATAGAACGCCTGCCTCGCAATTGATTGGCCACTGGTTCGAATCCAGTAAGATCCTCTTTCCTCTTTTTTTTAGAGTTGTCCCAAAATGGATTTTGATGCCTTATACGGGTATATAGTCGACTCGTGGCTGCTCTTTGAGCCGACAAAATGGCCTCAGAATTGCGCTCCGGTGATTGGTTTAGCCTGTGTGACGTCATACTTTTTTGCGCTACTATTTGACCGACTTGCCGTGGGGCTAGAAGAAAAATAAGACCAGATTTGGAAAGAGGAGGTCTGGGGCTACTATCCGGTAAGCTTTTTATAGGCCCATCCATAACAAAAAAAAACAGAAAACGGACTAAACCAACCTTCGGTCCGGCATTGCCCCAAAGCAAGGCCCCGTGCATAACCGAAGGTTGGTTTCACAAGGATAACACTATTCTTTAGAATTGTGTTTCCTTTGGGAAACAAACCTGAGCTAACCGAAGGTTGGTTTCACAAGGATAACACTATTCTTTAGAATTGTGTTTCCTTTGGGAAACAAACCTGAGCTGTTCGATCGGGAGGGGTTTTCTTAAGGTGGCCGAGATTTGGTACATCTTGATACCAGGCCAGGGAAACCATTTGTTTGCGACGAAACTTTCAGGATCCCGAGTCGAGACCGTCATCTGATCTGATGCCAAGTTTCAAGTCTGTCAAAACTCGATTGCACCTGCAACAGCAACATGAAGTTTAACATTGCAAGTCAACGGGGAAATACGAAAAAGGCCATGTAAGGCCATGTACTCCCAGGGAAACGAATTGTTGGAGACGAAACCTTGATTAGGGTGTGCAGCACTGCCTGTAGAAACTGCCTGCAAAGTTTCAACTCTGTCAAAACTCGATTGCACCTGCAATTGCAAAAATAGGCTGCCGGACGAAGGCCAAATATCGATTAGGGAAAGATCCATGTCCATAGGAAACATGAGATCGCCTGCCTTAACTCCCACAAGCCACTGTGGTCTAGTGGATAGAACGCCTGCCTCGCAATTGATTGGCCACCGGTTCGAATCCGGTAAGCTCCTCTTTTTTTCCCTTAATGACATTTTTTTAGAGTTGTCCCAAAATGGATTTTGATGCCTTATACGGGTATATAGTCGACTCGTGGTAGCTCTTTGAGCTGACAAAATGGCCTCAGAATTGCGCTCCGGTGATTGGTTTAGCCTGTGTGACGTCATACTTTTTTGCGCTACTATTTGACCGACTTGCCGTGGGGCTAGAAGAAAAAGAAGACCAGATTTGGAAAGAGGAGGTCTGGGGCTACTATCCGGTAAGCTATTTATAGGCCCATCCATAAAAAAAAACAGAAAACGGACTAAACCAACCTTCGGTCCGGCATTGCCCCAAAGCAAGGCCCCGTGCATAACCGAAGGTTGGTTTCACAAGGATAACACTATTCTTTAGAATTGTGTTTCCTTTGGGAAACAAACCTGAGCTGTTCGATCGGGGGTGGTTTAACAAAAGGTGTGACGAATCAGTACATCTTGAATCCAGGTCAGGGAAACCATTTGTTTGCGACGAGGTCTGGGGCTACTATCCGGTAAGCTATTTATAGGCCCATCCATACAAAAAAAAAACAGAAAACGGACTAAACCAACCTTCGGTCCGGCATTGCCCCAAAGCAAGGCCCCGTGCATAGGCCATTCTTGAAGTATCTGGTGCAATTTTTGTTCAGTGACCCCTACAGGGTCAGATGAGGTCACCCGAGGTCACCAACACTTTGTTGCCAATAACTCTCGACAAAAGCAAGATAGGGAAGTGAAACTGCCTTCAATGTGTTTGTCTCGTCGAGGCACGTCTCCCAATGTGCAACATGTCCTAATTGGGTCGCCACTTGACCTTGACCTGAGGTCAAATTTATAAGTTGACCTAGCCTGGTCATCATGCATATGATGCGAAGCGCCTTGACGAGACAAACACGATGGAGTCAAAATTATGTATTTATCTTTATTAGATAAAAAGATATTGGTGGCAACTGTTTTGCTAAAAAAAATAGCATTTTTGACATTTGATGAGCTCTGGAGCCTAAACTATTGACCTGAGCTAAAATATGAGGACACTCTAGCGATTGCATTTTTTTGCAAGAGCTTTCCATTGTTTTTGTTTCGTTTGTGCCTATCTATCATAGTTCTTGTGATGTGGGTTTCTGGAGCGAAGTCCCAAAACTTGAAAATCTGACCCTTTATGACCTCTGGTGACCTCAATATTGACCTGATAAAAAAATGCCTGGAATAGTTTCAAAATGCATTTTGACGTGCTTTCGAACGGTGTTTTCGGTTTTTGTCTATGTCTCATAGGAGCCGAGTTAGAGGAGGCGTCGATGGTGGCGCCGAGCACCGGCACGGCGCGGGTTTAATTAAAGCGCCTCTCCTAAGGAGTATAACTCAAATAATAAACTGACAAAAGTCCACATAAACAACCTAACAGAGATGACATACACTAGAAATAAGAGAATAACTGAAGCAGGCGATCAAACAGCGACAACCCCGCCAACGACCCTCCGAGCCACGCTTTGGTACACATCATGTGTCCCAGGCACCGGGCAGCCGAGGTGGAGGCACTGGCAATATTGAAGCCCCCGCTAGGCTGAGGTGTTTGGTTTCTTGACCAGACGGTACGTGACCACTGACCACTGATGGCGTGACAAAGGACATGTGGCGTGACAAAGGATCCTGATAACTGTCCACAAATGGAAGTATCACCCCGCCTCCTTCGATTGCATAGAATGATAAATGTCATAAAGTCTTTGCAAGCTAACCCTGACATTTGCGTGGAACCAGACGGAACTCCGGGTACATACATCACTGCATGCCGTGTTTGCTGGGATCCGACATCAGCCTTCCTTCCCTGGCAGTCTGCGGTCGGCGCGCGGCCAGGCCGACTCTGGAGTTTCCAGTCTGCCGCCACCAGACGGCAGCACCCTGCAGTGCCTGCTGGCCGACCCGGACACGGTGTCGCTCGAGTTCATCACCCTGGAGAATATCAACGTGAGAAGAGACGCGTCCGCGCTGCCATGGCAACCGGGACGGGACTCGGGCAACTTTTGGCGAATTGGCTTGATAAAATGGTTATTGTGCAGTTCATCAGAGCCAACACACCAAAAAGTGATTTGGTTAGTTTGACAATCTGTTAAGGAAAATATTGCATCGGTTGCTTCAGCGTAACATACTATAAATCGTATTCCAACTAAGTCAGGTTTTGACAGTTTCTTAAAAGCAGACCCATATACAATTTGCATCAACCGACTATGTTTTCAGCTACCCCTCTCGTTGACTGCGCCTCTCTCTGTGCCCATGTGTGTGTGTGTGTGTGTGCCGCAGAAAACGGTGAAGCGGGTGCGTCACTGCCTGAACGATGTGCCATCAGCACGACCCGGCCACCCGGAGGCAGACAGGCTGATGCGGGAGGTCCACCTCACCGCCGAACTGATGGTCACCGCCGCCAGGTGAGCCAGGCTGATGCGGGAGGTCCACCTCACCGCGGAACTGATGGTCACCGCCGCTAGGTAAGACAGAATGATGCGGGAGGTCCACCTCACCGCCGAACTGATGGTCACCGCCGCCAGGTAAGACAGAATGATGCGGGAGGTCCACCTCACCGCCGAACTGATGGTCACCGCCGCCAGGTAAGACAGGCTGATGCGGGAGGTCCACCTCACCGCCGAACTGATGGTCACCGCCGCCAGGTAAGACAGCGGGAGGTCCACCTCACCGCCGAACTGATGGTCACCGCCGCCAGGTAAGACAGAATGATGCGGGAGGTCCACCTCACCGCCGAACTGATGGTCACCGCCGCCAGGTAAGACAGGCTGATGCGGGAGGTCCACCTCACCGCCGAACTGATGGTCACCGCCGCCAGGTGAGCCAGGCTGATGCGGGAGGTCCACCTCACCGCCGAACTGATGATCACCGCCGCCAGGTAAGACAGGCTGATGCGGGAGGTCCACCTCACCGCCGAACTGATGGTCACCGCCGCCAGGTAAGACAGAATGATGCGGGAGGTCCACCTCACCGCCGAACGGATGGTCACCGCCGCCAGGTAAGACAGGCTGATGCGGGAGGTCCACCTCACCGCCGAACTGATGGTCACCGCCGCCAGGTAAGACAGCGGGAGGTCCACCTCACCGCCGAACTGATGGTCACCGCCGCCAGGTAAGACAGGCTGATGCGGGAGGTCCACCTCACCGCCGAACTGATGGTCACCGCCGCCAGGTAAGACAGAATGATGCGGGAGGTCCACCTCACCGCGGAACTGATGGTCACCGCCGCCAGGTAAGACAGGCTGATGCGGGAGGTCCACCTCACCGCCGAACTGATGGTCACCGCCGCCAGGTAAGACAGAATGATGCGGGAGGTCCACCTCACCGCCGACCTGATGGTCACCGCCGCCAGGTAAGACAGCGGGAGGTCCACCTCACCGCCGAACTGATGGTCACCGCCGCCAGGTAAGACAGAATGATGCGGGAGGTCCACCTCACCGCCGAACTGATGGTCACCGCCGCCAGGTAAGACAGGCTGATGCGGGAGGTCCACCTCACCGCCGAACTGATGGTCACCGCCGCCAGGTGAGCCAGGCTGATGCGGGAGGTCCACCTCACCGCCGAACTGATGATCACCGCCGCCAGGTAAGACAGGCTGATGCGGGAGGTCCACCTCACCGCCGAACTGATGGTCACCGCCGCCAGGTAAGACAGAATGATGCGGGAGGTCCACCTCACCGCCGAACTGATGGTCACCGCCGCCAGGTAAGACAGAATGATGCGGGAGGTCCACCTCACCGCGGAACTGATGGTCACCGCCGCCAGGTAAGACAGGCTGATGCGGGAGGTCCACCTCACCGCCGAACTGATGGTCACCGCCGCCAGGTAAGACAGAATGATGCGGGAGGTCCACCTCACCGCCGAACTGATGGTCACCGCCGCCAGGTAAGACAGGCTGATGCGGGAGGTCCACCTCACCGTCGAACTGATGGTCACCGCCGCCAGGTGAGCCAGGCTGATGCGGGAGGTCCACCTCACCGCGGAACTGATGGTCACCGCCGCCAGGTAAGACAGAATGATGCGGGAGGTCCACCTCACCGCCGAACTGATGGTCACCGCCGCCAGGTAAGACAGGCTGATGCGGTAGGTCCACCTCACCGCCGAACTGATGGTCACAGCCGCCAGGTGAGCCAGGCTGATGCGGGAGGTCCACCTCACCGCCGAACTGATGGTCACCGCCGCCAGGTGAGCCAGGCTGATGCGGGAGGTCCACCTCACCGCGGAACTGATGGTCACCGCCGCCAGGTAAGACAGAATGATGCGGGAGGTCCACCTCACCGCCGAACTGAGGGTCACCGCCGCCAGGTAAGACAGAATGATGCGGGAGGTCCACCTCACCGCCGAACTGATGGTCACAGCCGCCAGGTAAGACAGAATGATGCGGTAGGTCCACCTCACCGCCGAACTGATGGTCACCGCCGCCAGGTAAGACAGCGAGAGGTCCACCTCACCGCCGAACTGATGGTCACCGCCGCCAGGTAAGACAGAATGATGCGGGAGGTCCACCTCACCGCCGAACTGATGGTCACCGCCGCCAGGTCAGACAGAATGATGCGGGAGGTCCACCTCACCGCCGAACTGATGGTCACCGCCGCCAGGTAAGACAGGCTGATGCGGGAGGTCCACCTCACCGCCGAACTGATGGTCACCGCCGCCAGGTAAGACAGAATGATGCGGGAGGTCCACCTCACCGCCGAACTGATGGTCACCGCCGCCAGGTAAGACAGGCTGATGCGGGAGGTCCACCTCACCGCCGAACTGATGGTCACCGCCGCCAGGTAAGACAGCGGGAGGTCCACCTCACCGCCGAACTGATGGTCACCGCCGCCAGGTAAGACAGGCTGATGCGGGAGGTCCACCTCACCGCCGAACTGATGGTCACCGCCGCCAGGTAAGACAGGCTGATGCGGGAGGTCCACCTCACCGCCGAACTGATGGTCACCGCCGCCAGGTAAGACAGAATGATGCGGGATGTCCACCTCACCGCCGAACTGATGGTCACCGCCGCCAGGTAAGACAGCGGGAGGTCCACCTCACCGCCGAACTGATGGTCTCCGCCGCCAGGTAAGACAGAATGATGCGGGAGGTCCACCTCACCGCCGAACTGATGATCACCGCCGCCAGGTAAGACAGAATGATGCGGGAGGTCCACCTCACCGCCGAACTGATGGTCACCGCCGCCAGGTAAGACAGAATGATGCGGGAGGTCCACCTCACCGCCGAACTGATGGTCACCGCCGCCAGGTGAGCCAGGCTGATGCGGGAGGTCCACCTCACCGCCGAACTGATGGTCACCGCCGCCAGGTAAGACAGGCTGATGCGGTAGGTCCACCTCACCGCCGAACTGATGGTCACCGCCGCCAGGTAAGACAGGCTGATGCGGGAGGTCCACCTCACCGCCGAACTGATGGTCACCGCCGCCAGGTAAGACAGCGGGAGGTCCACCTCACCGCCGAACTGATGGTCACCGCCGCCAGGTAAGACAGGCTGCTGCGGGAGGTCCACCTCACCGCCGAACTGATGGTCACCGCCGCCAGGTAAGACAGGCTGATGCGGGAGGTCCACCTCACCGCCGAACTGATGGTCACCGCCGCCAGGTAAGACAGCGGGAGGTCCACCTCACCGCCGAACTGATGGTCACCGCCGCCAGGTAAGACAGGCTGCTGCGGGAGGTCCACCTCACCGCCGAACTGATGGTCACCGCCGCCAGGTAAGACAGGCTGATGCGGGAGGTCCACCTCACCGCCGAACTGATGATCACCGCCGCCAGGTAAGACAGGCTGATGCGGGAGGTCCACCTCACCGCCGAACTGATGGTCACCGCCGCCAGGTAAGACAGCGGGAGGTCCACCTCACCGCCGAACTGATGGTCACCGCCGCCAGGTGAGCCAGGCTGATGCGGGAGGTCCACCTCACCGCCGAACTGATGGTCACCGCCGCCAGGTAAGACAGCGGGAGGTCCACCTCACCGCCGAACTGATGGTCACCGCCGCCAGGTCAGACAGAATGATGCGGGAGGTCCACCTCACCGCCGAACTGATGGTCACCGCCGCCAGGTAAGACAGAATGATGCGGGAGGTCCACCTCACCGCCGAACTGATGGTCACCGCCGCCAGGTAAGACAGAATGATGCGGGAGGTCCACCTCACCGCCGAACTGATGGTCACCGCCGCCAGGTAAGACAGCGGGAGGTCCACCTCACCGCCGAACTGATGGTCACCGCCGCCAGGTAAGACAGGCTGATGCGGGAGGTCCACCTCACCGCCGAACTGATGGTCACCGCCGCCAGGTAAGACAGGCTGATGCGGGAGGTCCACCTCACCGCCGAACTGATGATCACCGCCGCCAGGTAAGACAGGCTGATGCGGGAGGTCCACCTCACCGCCGAACTGATGGTCACCGCCGCCAGGTAAGACAGCGGGAGGTCCACCTCACCGCCGAACTGATGGTCACCGCCGCCAGGTGAGCCAGGCTGATGCGGGAGGTCCACCTCACCGCCGAACTGATGGTCACCGCCGCCAGGTAAGACAGGCTGATGCGGGAGGTCCACCTCACCGCCGAACTGATGGTCACCGCCGCCAGGTAAGACAGAATGATGCGGGAGGTCCACCTCACCGCCGAACTGATGGTCACCGCCGCCAGGTAAGACAGGCTGATGCGGGAGGTCCACCTCACCGCCGAACTGATGGTCACCGCCGCCAGGTAAGACAGAATGATGCGGGAGGTCCACCTCACCGCCGAACTGATGGTCACCGCCGCCAGGTAAGACAGTCACGCCCAACGACATCAGACAGAACATCGACGAAAAATGCTACACGATTGTGGAACCCTTGAAACTAACAATAGCTTAAACTTAAAGTATGTTAAGGCTTAAGTTAAAGTTTGTTAAAGAAGCTTACAGCTTAAATGAGGTGTCTGCTTATCGAAAGCCCTCGAGAATCGCTGGCCGAAAACTCGAGTCAGACGAATATCTTCAGTGTACTGTTTTCAACTGGTGTTGGCGTGGCTGTTGCGTTGTCCTGTGTCGATGAGTTCACAAGTGTGTGTGTGTGTGTGTGTGTGTGTGTGTGTGTGTGTGTGTGTGTGTGTGTGTGTGTGTGTGTGTGTGTGTGTGTGTGTGTGTGTGTGTGTGTGTGTGTGTGTGTGTGTGTGTGTGTGTGTGTGTGTGTGTGTGTGTGTGTGTGTGTGTGTGTGTGTGTGTGTGTGTGTGTGTGTGTGTGTGTGTGTGTGTGTGTGTGTGTGTGTGTGTGTGTGTGTGTGTGTGTGTGTGTGTGTGTGTGTGTGTGTGTGTGTGTGTGTGTGTGTGTGTGTGTGTGTGTGTGTGTGTGTGTGTGTGTGTGTGTGTGTGTGTGTGTGTGTGTGTGTGTGTGTGTGTGTGTGTGTGTGTGTGTGTGTGTGTGTGTGTGTGTGTGTGTGTGTGTGTGTGTGTGTGTGTGTGTGTGTGTGTGTGTGTGTGTGTGTGTGTGTGTGTGTGTGTGTGTGTGTGTGTGTGTGTGTGTGTGTGTGTGTGTGTGTGTGTGTGTGTGTGTGTGTGTGTGTGTGTGTGTGTGTGTGTGTGTGTGTGTGTGTGTGTGTGTGTGTGTGTGTGTGTGTGTGTGTGTGTGTGTGTGTGTGTGTGTGTGTGTGTGTGTGTGTGTGTGTGTGTGTGTGTGTGTGTGTGTATGTGTATGTGTATGTGTATGTGTATGTGTATGTGTATGTGTATGTGTATGTGTATGTGTATGTGTATGTGTATGTGTATGTGTATGTGTATGTGTATGTGTATGTGTATGTGTATGTGTATGTGTATGTGTATGTGTATGTGTATGTGTATGTGTATGTGTATGTGTATGTGTATGTGTATGTGTATGTGTATGTGTATGTGTATGTGTATGTGTATGTGTATGTGTATGTGTATGTGTATGTGTATGTGTATGTGTATGTGTATGTGTATGTGTATGTGTATGTGTATGTGTATGTGTATGTGTATGTGTATGTGTATGTGTATGTGTATGTGTATGTGTATGTGTATGTGTATGTGTATGTGTATGTGTATGTGTATGTGTATGTGTATGTGTATGTGTATGTGTATGTGTATGTGTATGTGTATGTGTATGTGTATGTGTATGTGTATGTGTATGTGTATGTGTATGTGTATGTGTATGTGTATGTGTATGTGTATGTGTATGTGTATGTGTATGTGTATGTGTATGTGTATGTGTATGTGTATGTGTATGTGTATGTGTATGTGTATGTGTATGTGTATGTGTATGTGTATGTGTATGTGTATGTGTATGTGTATGTGTATGTGTATGTGTATGTGTATGTGTATGTGTATGTGTATGTGTATGTGTATGTGTATGTGTATGTGTATGTGTATGTGTATGTGTATGTGTATGTGTATGTGTATGTGTATGTGTATGTGTATGTGTATGTGTATGTGTATGTGTATGTGTATGTGTATGTGTATGTGTATGTGTATGTGTATGTGTATGTGTATGTGTATGTGTATGTGTATGTGTATGTGTATGTGTATGTGTATGTGTATGTGTATGTGTATGTGTATGTGTATGTGTATGTGTATGTGTATGTGTATGTGTATGTGTATGTGTATGTGTATGTGTATGTGTATGTGTATGTGTATGTGTATGTGTATGTGTATGTGTATGTGTATGTGTATGTGTATGTGTATGTGTATGTGTATGTGTATGTGTATGTGTATGTGTATGTGTATGTGTATGTGTATGTGTATGTGTATGTGTATGTGTATGTGTATGTGTATGTGTATGTGTATGTGTATGTGTATGTGTATGTGTATGTGTATGTGTATGTGTATGTGTATGTGTATGTGTATGTGTATGTGTATGTGTATGTGTATGTGTATGTGTATGTGTATGTGTATGTGTATGTGTATGTGTATGTGTATGTGTATGTGTATGTGTATGTGTATGTGTATGTGTATGTGTATGTGTATGTGTATGTGTATGTGTATGTGTATGTGTATGTGTATGTGTATGTGTATGTGTATGTGTATGTGTATGTGTATGTGTATGTGTATGTGTATGTGTATGTGTATGTGTATGTGTATGTGTATGTGTATGTGTATGTGTATGTGTATGTGTATGTGTATGTGTATGTGTATGTGTATGTGTATGTGTATGTGTGTGTGTGTGTGTGTCGTGACGTCGGTTATGGTGTTGATTTGCGTGATCTGTAGCAGTTGATAGCGAATTGATGCGACGCTTCCAGTACTATGCTACCCCCGCCTCCGCGATTCGTGATAGCATGACGGTACCGTTGTCAGGTGAAACCGTAGCAGATAACCCCTCCCCGTGCCGCCGCAGGATCGGCCGGGCGTTGATCTCGCTCGGCACCAACCCGCACAGCAACCTGGGATACTCAGTCATCAACCCGGGCGTGGCCAACCTGGCGCCTACCTTCTGTACCGACACGGCCAACAAGTGAGTAGTGGGGTGGGGCGGGGTAGTCTCCAGTGAGGCGGGGTAGCCTCCAGTGAGGTGGGGTGGGTGGGGAGGGGTGGCCTCCAGTGAGGTGGGGCGGCCTCCAGTGGGGTGGAGTGGGGAGGGGTGACCTCCAGTGAGGTGGGGTGGCCTCCAGTGAGGTGGGGTAGTCTCCAGTGGGGTGGGGTGGTCTCCAGTGAGGTGGGGTGGAGTGGGGTGGCCTCCAGTGGGAGAGGTAGCCTCCAGTGGGTGGGGTGGTCTCCAGTGAGGTGGGGAGGCCTCCCGTGGGGTGGGGTGGGGAGGGGTGACCTCCAGTGGGGTGGGGCGGCCTCCAGTGGGGTGAGATGGCCTCCAGTGGGGTGGGGTGGCCTCCAGTGGGGTGGGATGGCCCCCAGTGGGGTGGGGCGGCCTCCAGTGAGGTGGGGAGGGGTGACCTCCAGTGGGGTGGGGCGGCCTCCAGTGGGGTGGGGTGGCCTCCAGTGGGGTGGGATAGCCTCCAGTGGGGTGGGGCGACCTCCAGTTAGGTGGGGTGGCCAACGGTGGAGTGGGTGGCCTCCAGTGGGGTGGGGGCGGCCTCCAGTGGGGTGGGATGGCCTCCAGTGAGGTGGGCGGCCTCCAGTGAGGTGGGCGGCCTCCAGTGGGGTGGGGTGGCCTCCGGTGGAGTGGGATGGCCTCCAGTGAGGTGGGGTGGCCTCCAGTGGGGTGGGGTGGCCTCCAGTGAGGTGGGGTGGCCTCCAGTGAGGTGGGGTGGCCTCTATGGGGCATCGGTCACTGTTGGGGGGTGTTAACCCGCGAGTTACTGGGGTATATTTCATAACGCGACTTACTGGGGGGGGGGGGGGGGGGGGCTATTTTTTGCCTCCCCCCTCCCCTCTGATCTCCGGAACTACTGGACCGAATGTAAAAATTAAAACGGCATTCGATAGCCCTGGGAAATTTATCGAGGGAAACATAATATTGTTGACCTCGAGGTCACCGATGACGTCACAGGTCAGGTCAAGTACAAAATGTTTGACCGTGTCAAAAGGTCTCGATGGATGGAATTGTCGCGCAAAATTGCGATATTAAACGCATAAGCTGTCGATAAATCGGCATGATTCGTGTGTCTGACACTTCTAAGTGCCTTTCTAAGCTGTTTATGACCTTGGGTCAGGTCAAGGTCATCCGAGGTCACGAGGTCAAACTGCAGATTACGGTCATTAGGCGTTGTAACACATGTTTATGGGTTTGTTTTTCGTCTAGAACGCGAAAAATGACCTTAGAACATTGTTTGTTCCATATAAATAGAAGTAAAAAGCAAAAATGGAAATGCGTTTTTTATGCATAGTAATGCTGTGAGAAGTGGTCGATTTTTGTCATCTATATCTCATAACTCAGTCATTTTGGAAGATATCGACTTTAAATTTGGTACACATATTCACCGCATACGTCTCGATCACATATATTCCGGGTTTTGGATAATTCTGATTTTGTTCTTGAAAATTTTGTTTAAAAAAAATGTATAAAAATGTATTTCTCAAAATTTTGAATTTAAACAAAACTAAAAAATCCGAGATATCAGTTTGATAGCCCGGTTTATTGTCAATCATTTGATGTAAGACAATTGAGTTTATCTTAAGCATCGTACCTTTGACAGCGTGTTCCGCAAACCATTATTTTGCAACAAAAACCGAAGAACATGACGTCACTCTGACGTCATTCCCGGTTGACCTATCATAACCTCATATTTTTTTTATTTTGCCAACATGTGTAGAATTGATGTGAGAGAAGGTACTGCAAGTTTGGTGACAATACCGGTGTTCGTTTAGGAGTTATTGCAAAATAACGGGAGGGGGGGGGGGCAAAAAATAGCCCCCCCCCCCAAAAAAAACTCGGGTTAAGATCGAGAGAGACAGTTGGCATTACTGGGAGTATAGTTGGAGACCAATGTAGCAGGCGTGCAGCTTCTAAGTACTTTCTATCAGCCTTGGTTTGGTTTGGTTAGGATAAGGCTGCTTCGGCCCATTCGGGCCATTGCGCAGCCATGGGATGGAGGAGAAGGGGTAAAGTGGGTCAAAATGGAACGCCGACCGGGCAACCGCCCATGGACAGGCCCTTCCCCGCAGCGCGAAGCTGCGAGGAAAGCCCACGCCATGCAGACGGCCACTACTCCCGGGGGGCGGCTCGAGGACCACCACATGCCCGGTGGCCAGCGACCAGCAGACCCGGGTAACGTGGGCGTAACAGAGGATGGAGGACCGGCAGTCGGGAGGATTAAAAGGGATCTGATCAGCCTTGAGCAGAGGATATCTCTTGGTCTTTCAAAAATCCTGTGTGCCTCATCGTTGCTCTCAGCTTGTTGTCCGTGTCGCTGCAGGCTGCTGAGTCTGGTGGAACAGTACCGTCAGCTGTGGCTGAGCTTGTTGTCCGTGTCGCTGCAGGCTGCTGAGTCTGGTGGAACAGTACCGTCAGCTGTGGCTGGATCGCCACCAGCCGGCCGGCATGCAGGGCTCTCTGCTCGTCCTCACCGGCCTCCTGCAGAAACTCATACCAGAGACGGCGCGCGCCGACGGCCTCCAGTAGACCGACGCCATCTATCGGCAGATACAGCTACTGCAACTGTCGGCAACGGCCGCTAGGAATTGCACGAGGAAGGCGTCCGAATATATCACATGTATCGCTTTGCTCCACGCGCAGAAGTGGTGTGGTGGTGACACCTCGTGATCTGGAGGAGAGGTGATTGAGATCATGCACACCGCCGTTATTTATCAGACCATTTCCTACTCTGTTGTGTGTTTCGCACGTGTGAGTGTTTGTCGGGGTGCTACGGTGGAGTCTTTTTTTATCCGGCACGCATATGCTGCAGCAAATTGTATGTTAGTATTGATACGTTTAAGCTTATTCTGAGTTTATTTATTGTGCCTATTTTTCCGTGAATTGCGTCGTTATTGCATATTAGAGCAGGGTTGTTGGGCGTTAGAGAGGCCTATGATAAATAATGCATTCACAATGTCATTTCAGCCGCAGCTTGCAGCCTATACGGGAACATACATAGCTTCAGTAACTGCCATCCAGGCATTGGGGGCGTTTCCGGGACCGGATATGCAAATAGGTATATGTTTTGAGAGCACTAGTGCCTGGACACTGTTACGTTAGGCTTAGTCTGTGACTGGATGTACCCGCGACGGTTTCGGACCTGGAATCACGCTGTGTTAGGTCAGGGGCGGTCCCAGTCGGCTGGCTGTGGTGGGACCAGTGCCGGTCCCAGTCGGCTGACTGTGGTGGGACCAGTGCCGGTCCCAGTCGGCTGGCTGTGGTGGGACCAGTGCCGGTCCCGTCGGCTGGCTGTGGTGGGACCAGTGCCGGTCCCGTCGGCTGGCTGTGATGGGACCAGTGCCGGTCCCGTCGGCTGGCTGTGGTGGGACCAGTGCCGGTGTTAGATCAGGGGCGGTCCCAGTCGGCTGGCTGTGGTGGGCCGGGGACCGGAGGCCGGTCAGGGGAGACGGACAGATGGAAGGACTGCTGACGGGCTGTGGACCAGTGCCGGGGACCGGAGGCCGGTCAGGGGAGACGGACAGACGGAAGGACTGCTGGCGGGCTGCTGTTGGTTGTTAAAGCTCAGCTGACGTCCCTCTGTCCCCGTGTGATAGCCGGTTCGGTCCCATGTGTTGCCCCCTGACCCCGTGTGATAGCCGGTTCGGTCCCGTGTGGTGTGTTGGTGGCGGAAGCTAGGGTGTGTTCGCCGCCGACTCTGTTGACCCGTTTCCATGACACGAGTTAATTCGGGTTTCCTTTCGAGTCCCGATCCTAGTTGATACATAATTATCTATCACTGTTAGTCCCAGAAACTTAGTGCTTCGCGTTTTCGCCGTGGCTACAGCGAGACCCGTACTGGCGCTGGTATTCCTATGCATAACCGGTCTAGGCGAAACGGCATTCGGCAAAGCCGAATGCTATCCGGATTTCGTTCGCAGGTCCTGTAAATTGCTGGTTATGATGCCGATATCTGTTATGTGTGAATCTGAATCGTGGGTATGGGATCCGATCAGCTCTGTCATGGACGCGGGGCTTGTATTGACGTAATGTGAGTTATCAACGGATCTGCCTGCTCTGACAATTTCAGCAGGTTGACAAGCACTGCATTAACATCTTTTTTTCTCTTGTTCCACTGCGCTAGTCTCACAATAATTGCTTACATTGTTCACGTGCATATTTGTGTGGGTGTGCGAGTCTGCCGCTTGTTTTTCTACGTTCGTTTCTCACATTTTCTCACGTGATCTGTTCAGTAAGTTCGTGCCTTTTAATACACTAACACTGATAAACACTTGATGGTGAGAACTTTGTCCTCCGGTACGCTCATGGTGAGAACCTTGTCCTCCGGTACGCTGAGGTGGTGGTGTTGGGGCTTTATGAAGGTGTGACTGTTGGGCCACACACCATCGGGGTTTCTCACGCCGACCAAAGCGGGGTAACCGAACCGGAGAAACTTCGTCAACAGCCAGACTCGAACCCGAAGCCCATGGATTCCGAACCCAACGCTCTACCGACTGAGCCACCCGGAATCCTCACGTTATCCGAGCGGAGAGAAGCAGAAATATACACCGCTTGGTAAAAGCGATCATTATATTTCCACCAATCACAAGAGTATCACAAATGTTAACATAGAACTACTCTGATCTGCCACACGTCTGGCCGCCGGTGGCAGCCGACGTTCCACCCTGAAAGACTTGATCCAAGGCTGGCGCGTCCCCGCCGCCGCGTCCACGAGTGAACGGGACCAGAGCGGAAACAGGCCGACACATGCCGTTAGCCCGCAGACCGCACCCGCCGGCCGCCGGTGCTGACCTCAGTCGGCTGAGGCGAGGACCGGAGAGGTGGAGCAGAGGAAGCGCCGGCCGGGCGGCTGCTCCCAGTGACGTCATGGTATAGCGACCGTCGGACAACAGACAGACGCCGGCCGGGCGGCTGCTCCCAGTGACGTCATGGTATAGCGACCGTCGGACCAGCGAGCCGCGGACAACAGACATACGCCGGCCGGGTGGCTGCTCCCAGTGACGTCATGGTATAGCGACCGTCGGACCAGCGAGCCGCGGACAACAGACATACGCCGGCCGGGTGGCTGCTCCCAGTGACGTCATGGTATAGCGACCGTCGGACCAGCGAGCCGCGGACAACAGACAGACGCCGGCCGGGCGGCTGCTCCCAGTGACGTCATGGTATAGCGACCGTCGGACCAGCGAGCCGCGGACAACAGACATACGCCGGCCGGGTGGCTGCTCCCAGTGACGTCATGGTATAGCGACCGTCGGACCAGCGAGCCGCGGACAACAGACATACGCCGGCCGGGTGGCTGCTCCCAGTGACGTCATGGTATAGCGACCGTCGGACCAGCGAGCCGCGGACAACAGACAGACACCGGCCGGGCGGCTGCTCCCAGTGACGTCATGGTATAGCGACCGTCGGACCAGCGAGCCGCGGACAACAGACATACGCCGGCCGGGTGGCTGCTCCCAGTGACGTCATGGTATAGCGACCATCGGACCAGCGAGCCGCGGACAACAGACAGACGCCCGCCGGGCACCACACACGCAATACAACATAGACGCTGACCGACGAACAGGCCAACACAAAACGCCGCACTGTCTGGTCCTAACGCTTGGTCGGCCGCTCCAACAACTAATGCCACTCGGCTCGGTTCTGAATCAACCAGCTGACGGTACATGATTTGTGAACACATACGACCTCATGAAAAAAATCCCAATGTTCAACGTTCCCATGGCTTTCGGCTGTGCTGTTTTACATACAATGGTTATGAACGTACGATCCTGCCTCACAAAACTGGCACACAAGCCTCCCCCGACTGCCCAAACTGTCCCACCCCTGTCTTCAGATAAGGCCCACGATAACCACGGGGCAGCAAAACGCGCCACATAATGCAATCGACACCCAGTGAAACCAATCCCAGACAACACTGAACACAAATAATGAATCTACACACGATCGGCGGCGAGATAAATTGACGTATCGGCGAGATACACATTGGCACCCAGAGCAAAAACTTGTTCAGTGGCGAGCTAAAAGCTGCTCACAACCAGCTAAAAGTGTTCTCTCCGCGAGCTAAAAGCAACCCTCAGACACATGAGAAATCATTCCATGACTATCTAAAAGTCGCGATAAAGCGAGCTCCAAATCACTCCACCCTACCAAAGAGCGCACAGAATGCGCGCGGCACACGCGTGGAAGCTACGTTGCGGATTTGGCAGGCGGTTAAAGGCACAGTATTGGCCACGGCACACGTGAGAGGCGCGCTACACCCCGCATGGACGGACCGAGACTCGTGACAGCACATCGACACACACTCGCACACACGCAGTCTCACTCGCTCGCAGGGACAGCAGTCGGGCCCGGTCATACACTGGGGGCTCACCTAAGAGGGTGTATAATCCTCATGGAGGTGGCTCGACGCCAAAGTGCGCCGCTCACCCGCCACTGACTGACGGCACAGATGGGAAGAGATGCGTCCGAAGAAATGCCTTGAACCACTGGCACGAGGCTGCGGGACCCTGCTTCAAACTCTCCTACAGACTCGTACTCCCCCGTGCCGGACACGCACGGGAGCTCGCAAGCTCTTCATTGTGTTCCAACGCCCTCAGGAGTGCGACATCACGGCAGCAAACCTCGCCAAGCCATCATCGGTCATCCGGACACAGCAGCTGCTAAGTGGCACTGCTGTCCGGGCGTCCGGCGCCCCAGCCCAGCCGTCGGCCGGCTGAGTGCCGAGGAACAGACGGACCTTCGAAGCGCCCGGCTGGCAGAGCCACCGCAGCAGCGGTGGCGGCGGCGGCGGCGGGGACAGCCCGGTCGGAGGGCCGCGGTCACACCTTGCTCTCGGGCGCCTCGTCCGACTCGAGCAGCTGGCGTTTGATGAGCTCGGCGCGGTTGGCGGCCGGCGGCGGCAGGCCGGGTGAGGGCGACAGGCGGGGAGCGGCGGCGGCGGGCGGCGCCGGCAGCGCCAGCGGGCCGGCCGTCGAGCCCGGCTGACCGGCGACCGCCGCCAGCTGCCGCTGCTCCATCTCCCGCGCCAGCTCCATCCTACACAACACAGACGGACATACAGGGACGCGTCAGGGGATACAGACACAGCCAGGCTCACAGGCACACAGACAGGGACGCGTCAGGAGATACAGACATACAGCCAGGCAGTACAGGCACACAGACAGGGACGCGTCAGGAGATGTAGACATACAGCCAGGCAGTACAGGCACACAGACAGGGACGCGTCAGGAGATGTAGACATACAGCCAGGCAGTACAGGCACACAGACAGGGACGCGTCAGGAGATACAGACATACAGCCAGGCAGTACAGGCACACAGACAGGGACGCGTCAGGGGATACAGACATAAAGCCAGGCAGTACAGGCACACAGACAGGGACGCGTCAGGAGATACAGACATACAGCCAGGCAGTACAGGCACACAGACAGGGACGCGTCAGGGAATACAGACATAAAGCCAGGCAGTACAGGCACACAGACGCGCGTCACGCGGTACAGGCACACAGACGCGCGTCACGCGGTACAGGCACACATACGCGCGTCACGCGGTACAGGCACACAGACGCGCGTCACGCGGTACAGGCACACAGACGCGCGTCACGCGGTAAAGGCACACATACGCGCGTCACGCGGTACAGGCACACATACGCGCGTCAGGCGGTACAGGCACACAGACGCGCGTCACGCGATACAGGCACACATACGCGCGTCACGCGATACAGGCACACAGACGCGCGTCACGCGGTACAGGCACACAGACGCGCGTCACGCGGTACAGGCACACAGACGCGCGTCACGCGATACAGGCACACATACGCGCGTCACGCGGTACAGGCACACAGACGCGCGTCAGGCGGTACAGGCACACAGACGCGCGTCACGCGATACAGGCACACAGACGCGCGTCACGCGGTACAGGCACACATACGCGCGTCACGCGGTACAGGCACACAGACGCGCGTCAGGCGGTACAGGCACACAGACGCGCGTCACGCGGTACAGGCACTCGTCAGACAGTACAGGCACACATACGCGCGTCACGCGGTACAGACACACAGACGCGCGTCACGCGGTACAGGCACACAGACGCGCGTCACGCGGTACAGGCACACATACGCGCGTCACGCGATACAGGCACACATACGCGCGTCACGCGGTACAGGCACACAGACGCGCGTCACGCGGTACAGGCACACAGACGCGCGTCACGCGGTACAGGCACACAGACGCGCGTCAGGCGGCACAGACACACAGACGCGCGTCACGCGGCACAGACACACAGACGCGCGTCACGCGGTACAGGCACACAGACGCGCGTCACGCGATACAGACACACAGACGCGCGTCACGCGGTACAGGCACACAGACGCGCGTCAGGCGGTACAGACATATCACGCACCAGGTTCCATTTCTCACGACCAGTTACAGCGCCAATGTGGACAATGCGGGGCATTGTCATTGTCATTGTCGGCCGCAAACGATGTCCGTCAGAGGCTGCTGAATCCTACCACAGCCACGCTACCCACCTACCCACCTACCACCCGCACCGACCTCCACGTCCTCTGTCTGACGTAACATCACCACTTCTGACGTCACCACCACTGGCGTGACGTCACCACGACTGACCTGCACGCCTCGTACTTCATGACGAGCGCCTCCAGCTCGAGCTTGTACAGCCGTGACATCATGGCGTCGAAGCAGCTCAGTTCGCTCAGACGGAACAGGTCCCACTCCAGCTTGTGGTCGTGCTCCGGCGACGCCTGGCTGTACACCTTCAGCCAGTGCGGGATCTCTGCAGCACGGCGGGAGACGGTACGGTCACACTGCAGGACGCGGCAAAAGGTGTACGCTTTCGACCAATACGGGATTTGGTGGTAGCCACCAGCGAAATGACCAACCAAGACCTCATAATAATCTCATGATCAATCTTATTTTCCCGAAGTTGAACATTATTACAGTAATTTGCTAGCCGGTGATAGGGACTTCCTCTTGAGCAGGTAGGGGCTGGCGGGACTCGCCCTCGAGCAGGTAGGGCTGGCGGGCACCAGCGAGCAGGTAGGGGCTGGCGGGACTCTCCCTCGAGCAGGTAGGGGCTGGCGGGACTCACCCTCGAGCAGGTAGGGGCTGGCGGGACTCACCCTCGAGCAGGTAGGGGCTGGCGGGACTCACCCTCGAGCAGGTAGGGGCTGGTGGGACTCACCCTCGAGCAGGTAGGGGCTGGCGGGACTCACCCTCGAGCAGGTAGGGGCTGGCGCGACTCGCCCTCGAGCAGGTAGGGGCTGGCGGGCATCAGCGAGCAGGTAGGGGCTGGCGGGACTCTCCCTCGAGCAGGTAGGGGCTGGCGGGACTCACCCTCGAGCAGGTAGGGGCTGGCGGGCACCAGCGAGCAGGTAGGGGCTGGCGGGACTCACCCTCGAGCAGGTAGGGGCTGGCGGGCACCAGCGAGCAGGTAGGGGCTGGCGGGACTCTCCCTCGAGCAGGTAGGGGCTGGCGGGACTCACCCTCGAGCAGGTAGGGGCTGGCGGGCACCAGCGAGCAGGTAGGGGCTGGCGGGACTCACCCTCGAGCAGGTAGGGGCTGGCGGGCATCAGCGAGCAGGTAGGGGCTGGCGGGACTCACCCTCGAGCAGGTAGGGGCTGGCGGGCATCAGCGAGCAGGTAGGGGCTGACGGGACTCTCCCTTGAGCAGGTAGGGGCTGGCGCGACTCACCCTCGAGCAGGTAGGGGCTGGCGGGACTCACCCTCGAGCAGGTAGGGGCTGGCGGACACCAGCGAGCAGGTAGGGGCTGGCGGGACTCTCCCTCGAGCAGGTAGGGGCTGGCGACTCACCCTCGAGCAGGTAGGGGCTGGCGGGCATCAGCGAGCAGGTAGGGGCTGGCGGGACTCTCCCTCGAGCAGGTAGGGGCTGGCGGGACTCACCCTCGAGCAGGTAGGGGCTGGCGGGCACCAGCGAGCAGGTAGGGGCTGGCGGGACTCGCCCTCGAGCAGGTAGGGGCTGGCGGGACTCACCCTCGAGCAGGTAGGGGCTGGCGGGCACCAGCGAGTGGCCCAGCTGCGTGAGCGGCCGCTGCGGCACGGGCAGCTGAGGCTGGTGCTGCGTCTCCGAGTGTAGCGGCGGCTGGGCGCAGTAGCGCGGCGCAGACGGGTGTTCGTACTGCGTGTGCTGCGTGATGTAGCTGGACACGAGGCAAACGGGACACAGTTAGTTATACCGGCCAAGCACGGCGAGGTGAGTCAATACAGCGGGGACGCCCTCACAGGACGAGCCAGCAAGGTCGGCGAAACATGGGCGGCAACGTAAGAATGTATCGTAAGAACGTAACGTAAGACTGGATACGTTGTGGCGGATAGTTGCAACGGTCCGAAGCCGAGATGCTGCTGCACTAGTGAGCGCAACACATCTCTGGTGTCAGAACGTTACAGAACCTTCAAAATAATCACATTACTGGCCATTGTATCAAAGAGCCCACGTTGGAATCTGTCGCGCGTTCAGCCCTCACTTGACATAATAGGTGCCGTATTCTGGCGAGTCGACGCGCTGCCAGCCGGTGGGCAGGCCCTCCTTCTCCAGAGGGTGGGACCAGTGCGTCGTCTTGGTGTTGTGGTCAATATAGTAATGGCGTCCGTCCCGGGTGTAGTCCACCGACCAGCCGGGCGGCAACGGCAGGTCCAGCTCTGACGCACATCAGGGGCACGTGACAGACACTGTACGGAGTGCAGGGGCAGGTCCAGCTCTGACGCACAGCAGGGGCACGTGTCAGACACTGTACTGAGTGCAGGGACAGGTCCAGCTCTGACGCACAGCAGGGGCACGTGTCAGACACTGTACTGAGGGCAGGGACAGGTCCAGCTCTGACGCACAGCAGGGGCACGTGTCAGACACTGTACTGAGTGCAGGGGCAGGTCCAGCTCTGACGCACAGCAGGGGCACGTGTCAGACACTGTACTGAGTGCAGGGGCAGGTCCAGCTCTGACGCACAGCAGGGGCACGTGTCAGACACTGTTCTGAATGCATGAGCAGGTCCAGCTCTGACGCACAGCAGGGGCACGTGTCAGACACTGTACTGAGTGCAGGGGCAGGTCCAGCTCTGACGCACAGCAGGGGTCACATGTCAGACACTGTACTGAGAGCAACGGCAGGTCCAGCTCTGGTGGACTGACGCCACGTAATATCAGGTAATGCACAAGATTTGGGCGAAGAAGTCCAAGAGAGGATCACATAGAACCCTTTAAATTCATAAACTGTCCGCTTCGCGAAATATCAAGCGATTGTCTCAGTTGTATAAGAAAGAAACAATGATGCATCAACTAAAGATGAGAGAGAACAAGACTAGACAAGTCTGTTTGTCCTGTAAAAGGGTTATAGGACAATGTGATAATTTACCACGCGATGCACCCAGGGGCATGTTCCAGGGTGTCGTCCCGTCGGTTGGACGGCCAGCGGCTGTGGCGGGCTCACATGTAGACACTGCAACTGACGGCAGGGCCAGTCTGTTCAGGGGTGTCTGTTCAGGGGGGGGGGGGGGGGGGTCGGTTCAGGGATGTCGATTCAGGGGGTCGGTTCAGGGGTGTTGGTTCAGGGGAGTCACAGTTTAGACGTTACCTGTGGACTGGACGGCCAGCGGCTGCGATGCACTGATGGCCGGCAGAATCTGCGGAGAGGAGGGCTGCAGCTGCTGCTGACTGCCGCCCAGAGCCGACTCCCCGCCACTGCCCCCGCCCGCGCCGCCAAACGGGTACTGAAACACACACATACACCGGCAGACGTGAACGTACTGAACAAGCTCAGATCTACTGCTGGGGATACATGATGGTGGTGGTGGTGGTGTTTTGGGGTGTAAGGGCGCCGAAGATACGTGATGGTGATCACCAGCTTACAGTAATCACTCATCGGTAACGGATGGTGGTGGCGGTGGTACTGGGGCGAGTCCCACGGCGGGATGGGGTAATGGATTGTGGTGGCGGTGGCGGTACTGGGCGACTCCCACGGCGGGATGGGGTAACGGATTGTGGTGGCGGTGGCGGTACTGGGCGACTCCCACGGCGGGATGGGGCAACGGATTGTGGTGGCGGTGGCGGTACTGGGGCGACTCCCACGGCGGGATGGGGTAACGGATTGTGGTGGCGGTGGCGGTACTGGGGCGACTCCCACGGCGGGATGGGGTAACGGATGGTGGTGGTGGCGGCGGTACTGGGGCGAGTCCCACGGCGGGATGGGGTAACGGATTGTGGTGGCGGTGGCGGTACTGGGGCGACTCCCACGGCGGGATGGGGTAACGGATTGTGGTGGCGGTGGCGGTACTGGGGCGACTCCCACGGCGAGATGGGGTAACGGATTGTGGTGGCGGTGGCGGTACTGGGGCGACTCCCACGGCGGGATGGGGTAACGGATTGTGGTGGCGGTGGCGGTACTGGGGCGACTCCCACGGCGGGATGGGGTAACGGATTGTGGTGGTGGCGGTACTGGGTGACTCCCACGGCGGGATGGGGTAACGGATTGTGGTGGTGGCGGTACTGGGTGACTCCCACGGCGGGATGGGGTAACGGATTGTGGTGGCGGTGGCGGTACTGGGTGACTCCCACGGCGGGATGGGGTAACGGATTGTGGTGGCGGTGGCGGTACTGGGTGACTCCCACGGCGGGATGGGGTAACGGATTGTGGTGGCGGTGGCGGTACTGGGCGACTCCCACGGCGGGATGGGGTAACGGATTGTGGTGGCGGTGGCGGTACTGGGGCGAGTCCCACGGCGGGATGGGGTAACGGATTGTGGTGGCGGTGGCGGTACTGGGTGACTCCCACGGCGGGATGGGGTAACGGATTGTGGTGGCGGTGGCGGTACTGGGCGACTCCCACGGCGGGATGGGGTAACGGGTTGTGGTGGCGGTGGCGGTACTGGGGCGACTCCCACGGCGGGATGGGGTAACGGATTGTGGTGGCGGTGGCGGTACTGGGGCGACTCCCACGGCGGGATGGGGTAACGGATTGTGGTGGCGGTGGCGGTACTGGGGCGAGTCCCACGGCGGGATGGGGTAACGGATTGTGGTGGCGATGGCGGTACTGGGGCGAGTCCCACGGCGGGATGGGGTAACGGATTGTGGTGGCGGTGGCGGTACTGGGGTGACTCCCACGGCGGGATGGGGTAACGGATGGTGGTGGTGGCGGCGGTACCGGGGTGACTCCCACGGCGGGATGGGGTAACGGATGGTGGTGGCGGCGGTACTGGGGTGACTCCCACGGCGGGATGGGGTAACGGATGGCGGTACTGGGGTGACTCCCACGGCGGGATGGGGTAACGGATTGCGGTGGCGGTGACGGTACTGGGTGACTCCCACGGCGGGATGGGGTAACGGATGGTGGTGGTGGCGGTGGCGGTACTGGGGCGACTCCCACGGCGGGATGGGGTAACGGATTGTGGTGGCGGTGGCGGTACTGGGGCGACTCCCACGGCGGGATGGGGTAACGGATGGTGGTGGTGGCGGCGGTACTGGGGCGACTCCCACGGCGGGATGGGGTAACGCGACAACGCGACTCCCGTCATTTATAGTCGGAGACTCACGCCGATCCAAGCGGGGGAGATGGCGGTGACAAAGTGGTCAGTATGTTCAACGATACTACCCTAGGTTTACAAGAACAGGCATTTCATCAC
Source organism: Chirona hameri (assembly GCA_036785665.1). NCBI lineage: Eukaryota > Metazoa > Arthropoda > Thecostraca > Balanomorpha > Balanidae > Chirona > Chirona hameri. The sequence goes on along the minus strand of JAXIVJ010001098.1, from coordinate 55,813 downwards.
TAAGACCATGTTGACAAACGCTCACGGAAGTCGGAAACCACCAGCAAACTCAACTTTCCCGTAATGTCCACAACAGTAAGAACGCTTTGTTTCCTCTGGCACTGGGCAGGCGTCTAGGAAACCTACCACGGGCTGCTGCTGCTGAGCCTGCTGTTGCTGCTGCTGCTGTTGCTGGTGATGCAGTTGCTGATTGGAGCCAGAGTAGGTGCTGACATACTGCAGTTGCTGCTGCTGCATCAGCTGCTGTTGGTGCTGGTATTGGTGCTGCTGCTGCTCCCGCTGAAAACAGATCAATGGTTAGGCACTGATCGTCCAGAACACAGATCAACTAAAGAACATTGGAGGAATGACTGGTGAAGAATAAATCATATTAAATCATTACGTGATAACTTTTCCGCAGCTGGAGAACTTAAGCCACATTTGAGCTTGGGTCATTTATACTTATTAGATAACAGACAAGCACATCAACAAAACACAACATCAACAAATAGGTAAAAGCACCGTCAGGTTGTGCACTCCAGTTCTAATCTGTTCAATCTTTGACAGCATGCCACCAGAAACAATGTAAACCAAGACGATAATGCTATCACTTACCACAAACACCGACACCAGAACAACACTGGCCAACATCAGCACTGCCCTAGCAACACCCGCCCACACCGCAAAATAGATACTCTTCCCTACAGCCACCGGCCCGGCTACGCCCAGCGTCCGACTCACGGACCTTCCCCTCGGCCGTATTGTACTCCGGACACTGTTAAGCCGCCGTAAACCGGCCGTAAAGCATCGCACTCTCTCCCTCTCGACAGCTACAAACAGATGGCCGCGCACACAGCGCAGGCGAGACGTAGGCGAACAAAACAAATAACGGACACACCGAGTGCTACACTATTTCTGAAGCTTCCCAGGTTCTAGGACAGGATGTAAGATTGTTAACCAAAGGTTCCGCCTTGACAGACGACAGGATGTAAGATTGTTAACCGAAGGTTCCGCCTTGACAGACGACAGGATGTAAGATTGTTAACCGAAGGTTCCGCCCTGACAGACGACAGGATGTAAGATTGTTAACCGAAGGTTCCGCCCTGACAGACGACAGGATGTAAGATTGTTAACCGAAGGTTCCGCCCTGACAGACGACAGAATGTAAGATTGTTAACCGAAGGTTCCGCCCTGACAGACGACAGGATGTAAGATTGTTAACCGAAGGTTCCGCCCTGACAGACGACAGGATGTAAGATTGTTAACCGAAGGTTCCGCCCTGACAGACGACAGGATGTAAGATTGTTAACCGAAGGTTCCGCACTGACAGACGACAGGATGTAAGATTGTTAACCGAAGGTTCCGCCCTGACAGACGACAGGATGTAAGATTGTTAACCGAAGGTTCCGCCCTGACAGACGACAGGATGTAAGATTGTTAACCGAAGGTTCCGCCCTGACAGACGACAGGATGTAAGATTGTTAACCGAAGGTTCCGCCTTGACAGACGACAGGATGTAAGATTGTTAACCGAAGGTTCCGCCTTGACAGACGACAGGATGTAAGATTGTTAACCGAAGGTTCCGCCCTGACAGACGACAGGATGTAAGATAGTTAACCGAAGGTTCCGCCCTGACAGACGACAGGATGTAAGATTGTTAACCGAAGGTTCCGCCCTGACAGACGACAGGATGTAAGATTGTTAACCGAAGGTTCCGCCCTGACAGACGACAGGATGTAAGATTGTTAACCGAAGGTTCCGCCTTGACAGACGACAGGATGTAAGATTGTTAACCGAAGGTTCTGCCCTGACAGACGACAGGATGTAAGATTGTTAACCGAAGGTTCCGCCCTGACAGACGACAGGATGTAAGATTGTTAACCGAAGGTTCCGCCTTGACAGACGACAGGATGTAAGATTGTTAACCGAAGGTTCCGCCCTGACAGACGACAGGATGTAAGATTGTTAACCGAAGGTTCCGCCCTGACAGACGACAGGATGTAAGATTGTTAACCGAAGGTTCCGCCCTGACAGACGACAGGATGTAAGATTGTTAACCGAAGGTTCCGCCCTGACAGACGACAGGATGTAAGATTGTTAACCGAAGGTTCCGCCTTGACAGACGACAGGATGTAAGATTGTTAACCGAAGGTTCCGCCCTGACAGACGACAGGATGTAAGATTGTTAACCGAAGGTTCCGCCCTGACAGACGACAGGGTGTAAGATTGTTAACCGAAGGTTCCGCCCTGACAGACGACAGGATGTAAGATTGTTAACCGAAGGTTCCGCCTTGACAGACGACAGGATGTAAGATTGTTAACCGAAGGTTCCGCCCTGACAAACGACAGGGTGTAAGATTGTTAACCGAAGGTTCCGCCCTGACAGACGACAGGATGTAAGATTGTTAACAAGGCAGAAGGACCTGATGAAATCCATGCTAGACTTTTAAGAGAATCTGAAAGGGAGTTGTCGGTTCCATTAGCCATAATATTTTCTAAATCACTTGCAGATAGTAAAATTCCACTTGATTGGAAAAGAGCAAATGTTGTTCCTATTCATAAAAAGGGAGATAGAAGTAAAGAGGAAAACTATAGACCAGTTAGTCTGACCTCATTAGTCTGCAAGGTGCTTGAATCAATCATCAAAGATAAGATTGTTGAATTCTTGGAGCAAAATGAACTCATCAAAGATACACAGCATGGCTTTAGGAAGGGCCGTTCTTGTTTAACTAATCTTCTGGAGTTTTTGGATGTTGCAACAGATAGCGTTGATCAGGGTAAACAGCTAGATGTAGCTTTTCTTGATTTCAGTAAAGCATTTGACAAAGTCCCCCATACAAGACTGGGGTTGCAACTTAAAATTCATGGGATCAGGGGCAAGATTCTGGATTGGATAGAAACGTGGCTTTCAGGACGCCAGCAAAGGGTTATATTGAATGGGTGCCAATCACAATGGAAGGAGGTTCTCAGTGGGGTTCCACAGGGCTCAGTCCTGGGCCCATTGCTTTTTATAATATTTGTGAATGCAATTGAGAACAGTATAGACAGCAAAGTCTTGAAATTTGCAGACGATCTAAAAGTTGTCAGGATTATTAGAGGAAAACATGATCAGGATGTTTTTCAATCAGATCTGGACAAGCTAGTTGAGTGGTCTGAAGCATGGCAGATGAAATTCAATTTGAGTAAATGTAAGATTATGCACGCTGGACGGGTTAGCAGTAAACATAGGTATGAAATGGGTGGGCAGAAAATGGAGCAGATTGAAAAGGAAAGAGATTTAGGTGTCGTGGTAAACAATAGACTATCAGCGTCAGACCAGGTTGTAGAAGCTAGGAAAAAGGCACTTAGAATGCTAGGGGCCATTAACAGAAATGTTTCCTACAAGAGTGAAAAGGTAATAACAAAACTGTATTGTGCATACGTTAGACCACATTTGGAGTATTGTGTACAAGCCTGGTCTCCAACATATGAGAAAGATTGCTGGTTGTTAGAAAGAGTTCAAAAAAGGGCAACAAAAATGATTAATTGTCTTGGTAGTTTACCTTATGAAGATAGATTAAGGAAATTGGGTATGTTTTCACTTAGATATAGAAGGCTAAGAGGAGATCTAATTGAAGTCTTCAAATTTGTAAATAGTCAGCATTCTGGATATTTAAAGGGTATGTTTGAGTTCAATAGGGAAAATCGAGGTAGAGGTCATCAGCATAAACTCATTATGAAACAAAGTAGGACTAGGCTACGACAGTCATTTTTCAGTAGAAGGGTTGTAGGACATTGGAATATGCTACCAGGGGATGTCGCTGATGCAGTGACACTTGCTTCCTTCAAAATTAGATTAGATAAATACTTTACAGAGAAGGGATTAGTTCATAAATACTCGTGGGATTAGCCTTCTTTTATGCAGGTAGAGTAAGGTGATTTGAAGGGGCGAGACTGGTGGAGGGGGGGGGGGGGATGGGGGGGGGGGGGGTGCAACCTCGGATGGGCCCAAGAGGCTCTTTGTTGCACTTTTCTTTTATGTCTTTATGTCTAACCGAAGGTTCCGCCCTGACAGACGACAGGGTGTAAGATTGTTAACCGAAGGTTCCACCCTGACAGACGACAGGGTGTAAGATTGTTAACCGAAGGTTCCACCCTGACAGACGACAGGATGTAAAATTGTTAACCGAAGGTTCCGCCCTGACAGACGACAGGGTGTAAGATTGTTAACCGAAGGTTCCGCCCTGACAGACGACAGGATGTAAGATTGTTAACCGAAGGTTCCGCCCTGACAGACGACAGGATGTAAGATTGTTAACCGAAGGTTCCGCTCTGCAGATCTTGGGACATCCTATTAACCATACAATCCACGAGCCGTTTCTATCGTCATATCAAAATAAAAAGCGCAGCGAGTTTTTCTTTCTTTCTTTCGCCAGACCACTCGGTTTGGTTGATCTGACCCCGCTGCTGCTTATCCCGAGTCCCCCGATCCCAGCTGGGTGTCAGCCCAGTCCCCCGATCCCAGCTGGTGTCAGCCCAGTCCCCCGATCCCAGCTGGTGTCAGCCCAGTCCCCCGATCCCAGCTGGTGTCAGCCCAGTCCCCCGATCCCAGCTGGTTGTCAGCCCAGTCCCCCGATCCCAGCTGGTGTCAGCCCAGTCCCCCGATCCCAGCTGGTGTCAGCCCAGTCCCCCGATCCCAGCTGGTGTCAGCCCAGTCCCCCGATCCCAGCTGGTGTCAGCCCAGTCCCCCGATCCCAGCTGGTGTCAGCCCAGTCCCCCGATCCCAGCTGGTGTCAGCCCAGTCCCCCGATCCCAGCTGGTGTCAGCCCAGTCCCCCGATCCCAGCTGGTGTCAGCCCAGTCCCCCGATCCCAGCTGGTGTCAGCCCAGTCCCCCGATCCCAGCTGGTGTCAGCCCAGTCCCCCGATCCCAGCTGGTGTCAGCCCAGTCCCCCGATCCCAGCTGGTGTCAGCCCAGTCCTCCGATCCCAGCTGGTGTCAGCCCAGTCCCCCGATCCCAGCTGGTGTCAGCCCAGTCCCCCGATCCCAGCTGGTGTCAGCCCAGTCCCCCGATCCCAGCTGGTGTCAGCCCAGTCCTCCGATCCCAGCTGGTGTCAGCCCAGTCCCCCGATCCCAGCTGGTGTCAGCCCAGTCCCCCGATCCCAGTTGGTGTCAGCCCAGTCCCCCGATCCCAGCTGGTGTCAGCCCAGTCCCCCGATCCCAGCTGGTGTCAGCCCAGTCCCCCGATCCCAGCTGGTTGTCAGCCCAGTCCCCCGATCCCAGCTGGTTGTCAGCCCAGTCCCCCGATCCCAGCTGGTGTCAGCCCAGTCCCCCGATCCCAGCTGGTGTCAGCCCAGTCCCCCGATCCCAGCTGGTTGTCAGCCCAGTCCCCCGATCCCAGCTGGTGTCAGCCCAGTCCCCCGATCCCAGCTGGTGTCAGCCCAGTCCCCGATCCCAGCTGGTGTCAGCCCAGTCCCCCGATCCCAGCTGGTGTCAGCCCAGTCCCCCGATCCCAGCTGGTGTCAGCCCAGTCCCCCGATCCCAGCTGGTGTCAGCCCAGTCCCCCGATCCCAGCTGGTGTCAGCCCAGTCCCCCGATCCCAGCTGGTGTCAGCCCAGTCCCCCGATCCCAGCTGGTGTCAGCCCAGTCCCCCGATCCCAGCTGGTGTCAGCCCAGTCCCCCGATCCCAGCTGGTGTCAGCCCAGTCCCCCGATCCCAGCTGGCGTCAGCCCAGTCCCCGATCCCAGCTGGTGTCCGCCCAGTCCCCCGATCCCAGCTGGTGTCAGCCCAGTCCCCCGATCCCAGCTGGTGTCAGCCCAGTCCCCCGATCCCAGCACTCACATGACGCTGCAGCAGCTGCCGGTACACCTCCAGGTTCTGGTACACTGGCTCCGGGTGCTGCTCGCCTGCCGCCGCCGCCGCCGCAGCAGCAGCAGCAGCAGCGGGAGGTGTCTCCGTCGGGTACGGATACTGACCGTGCGACACCTTACGGACACCGTGGGGCGACATCCGACTGGCCGCCGACTCCTGGGTGGGTGGCACCACACGTTAGGTGGGGTTGAATGAGCCCAGACGGACACGACAGCTTCCGAGGACCGTGAGGAGAGCCGGCCGGTCGGCGACTCCTGTGTGTGGGGGAGGGGTCAGGCGAGGCCAGACGAGGTTAGACAGACGAGGTTAGACTCGGCAAACGCCTAAAGCCAGCAGGGAGTCACAACCGAAATCGAGTCGGACATCCCACGCTTTCCCTGTTGGCTCCTGCACATGTGGTTACACATAGGCTGCACTCACGGGTCACGAACAGACCAACGTACTGTTGAACCAACGGCTCTTCATACACTCCGTTCAACCCAATGGAGTCAAGTAAACACCCGACAGTAAACATGGACAGCCTCTCGTTCGAATCGGCAGATCGTATCTGCCGAGCGTCACACCATTGCACTGGCAGCCACGCCGATCCTCGTCTCACGAAGCGCTTAGCACTCACGAAATCCGCTCACGGTAGCCACAAGACAGGCGTACCCCCCCTCACCCCTACCCGTCATCTCACGGGCGGCACGCCTGGCGTTCTCCTGCCCGCCTCACGCTCGGCAGCCAGGGGCAGCGCCCTCACCTTCAGCCGGTCCAGGTGGCAGTCGGAGCCGGCGTAGTAGTTGATGTACGTGTGACTCATGGCCTGCCGCAGCCCCCAGTGGTGCTGCGCGCTAGAGGAGCGCTTCTCTCGCAGACTCTGGTTACCGATCCTGTGCCGGCAGAGGGCGCAGCAGGAGAGACCGTGGCGTCAGTCGGGTGGGTGGGGAGGGATGAGGTGCGTTGATGAGGAAGGCCGGAAGATGCCTTACCCATCCTTCATTTACAGAAGCTGTATTGCTAAGCGTCACTCCGAAAACATCAGGCGTCAATTTCGCAATTTCACTGCCGAGCTGGCCGGTTATTTTGAACACTTGCGTGCTGCATACGAAACAAAACGATGGTACACAACCAAAACTCATTTAATCATTAGGCAACTGACGACAAGATCCTGGTCCATTATGGCAACACACACACACACACACAGAGTATCTGGATGGCGCAATCTGTGTCGGGTGCCCGGTACCCGTGTGCGAGGCTCTGTGATACACACCTGGCGCTCAGGTCGGCCGGGTGCGGCGAGCCGCCGTGGCCTATGTGACCCGTGTGGTCGAGGTGCTGCGGCGTGTGCGGCGCGTGGCCAGCGGCGGCGGCGCGCGGCCCGCCCAGCTGCGGGCTGGCGCCGGCCGGGGACGCGCCCTGTGCCGGCCCGTGCCCGCCGGCAGAGTGCGGCGTGTAGGTGCCCTCGTGGCCGGTGGAGACGCGGGCCTGGCTGCCGCGCGCCGCGCTCCGCGGCACGATGCTGCCGGACGAGCCCGGCGGCTGCGGCGCACCGCGCGGCTGTCAGGCGGTACGGACATTTAGGACATGACAGCAAGTAGGACACAGTTATTCCACTGCATTTTCCCCTCAAATGCGTCACCAGCACATATTTGCTATGGTGACAGCTGCCACATTGGCTTTGGTTGATTTTTTCATTCCCCTTATTCTGGCCGGAATGACTGGAATTTTCCAGCCAGTCCCAGCGGGGAATTTCTCAATAACTGCCTGTGACGTCATTCCCTTTGGAATTCCAATTAGGAATGTTCTAAAGAATGCTGCCTTTGTCTAAGATTTCAAGAGGTACAGGAAAATGAGCATAGTAACATTATCATCCAAAGGTGCATTATCAGCGATCAAGTACACACCACCAAAAATGTGGAGCAGCCCTGCAGCATATATCCAATCACCAAAGGTATTGTACAGGCTTTCATGCTCCAGCAGTGTTTTACTTGTTAACAAGCACCATGAAAATGCTGGGCATTTTCAAGCATTTGAAACTCATACCTGGCTTGATGACAGGGACATTTTCTTCTTCCAATCATTTTTGGGTGGCTTTGGCTGTTGGGTCCAGACATTTACAACTGAAAGGCATGTGTGAATAATCAATTTTCAGAATGCAACAAAAACCTACTACAACTAAATCAGTTTAGGTTACGGTCCAAGACTTCAAAGTCTACACTAGACAACACTATGAAGAATTACAATGCTTAACCTACTTTGGCTCGGAATATACCTGACTGCAGTCTTGTGATGGAAACACAAAACAATGTGATCATGATCAGCATCAAGTGATGGCAAACTTAAATGTTAGTTCAGTGTCAGGCATCGGCTTCCAGAGCATAGTTTATCAGTGCATTGCTAGGTACTTCAACTTGCTGATGTTAACCTAAAACTTCCAGTGAAATCATTAACAGCAGTTTATATGAATGCAAATTTGGTGATAAGGAAGGCAAAAGTGTAAATAGACATAACCAACTCAAAATACTTACTGGAAAGCTCTGGTGGAGCCTCCCTCTTCACATATGTTCCACTTACTCCCTCTGTAATGGCTGAATCTTTACTTTTTCTAGACAGCATTTTGACAAGTCATTACTCAGTCTGAAAGAAATGTGTATTGTCATTGAGCCTGATATTTCCTACAGGTGTAGGTATAGGCAGACTTCTATTTGTTCTCCTTAGAACCAATTATTACCTGTCAACCTGCAAAAACCTCAACATGGAAGATGACAAGGATGAGACAAATTGGTGCCTGAATGCTAATGCCAGGCAGCGATGCACTCAGACTAGAAAAATATATGGAAATGACTGCCATAAATGGTGACATCATTTATTGATGATTACAGCATGCAATTTTAAAAGCAAATGTGATGTTGATAAGTTTAACTTATAATTTTGGGCAGCAATAACCATACAGAAAGGCAGGACTAATCATGGTTAAAGATCATCCCAAGGTAACAATATCCAAGGCGATATACAATGCCATGATACCTACATACTTACTTTGGTCCATTGGCAGATGGGCGTACCTACCATTTACCTAAAGACCATGCATTCACCACATACTTTCCATATTTGAACCTAAATTTGCATAACAACACCAATGCAGCAGCGCCAAGACCTCGTTCCAAGGCTATAACATGAAGGTAGAACCGTCTGGCGATTGTTGTGAGATATAACTTTATTATGACGTCACTAGTACAACTTACAAGCAACTCACCAGTTGGCCTCCCCACCATGGTACATAACTATTATCGTAAAGTAGAAAGGTTCATGCAGAGAGAAAATTATAAAGAACTCAATGGGTGGAATCAGTGTTCTTTTCAAATGGATTACACCGCATTAATTTATAACGCAAACTTGTGGTCACTTGATCAATCAGTCACATACAATTATACGACACTGATCTATGTTTTAGGCATATTTTGCTATTGTATTCGTGTAAAAGCGGCCAGGGCACAACTGCACAGCTTGAACCAGTAGCGTACCCAGGATTCGCTCCAGGAGGGGGCAATTTTTGCTGAGGGGGTCATAAAGTACCCCCACAAAAAAAAACTCACCGGATTTGTCCCACTATATTTTTAAAAGGGCATATTTTCACCGTTTTTCTCTTTAAAAAATCAATAAAAAAAATCATTTTGTTTCGACCAAAGGGGGCACGTACATACCTTCGGGGGTGGGGCAATTGCCCTGTTTGACCTCCCCCTTGTGTACGCCTATTAGAGGTGCCACTTTTATACCCGCTTACCCACGAGACGTGGATAGTTACTACCCACGTGGGTAGTTAAATGGGTAGCACAAGCAATCATTTGGCTGAAGTGGGTAGTTGGCGGGTAGCAGAATTTTCAACTTTAAAAAAGGAAAGTTTTAAATCTTATTTCAGTGATTGCAGTTTCATTTCAGCAATATGATTCAAGTTTATTGCATGCATTTGCATAATTTAAAGGTTTTTGCTTTAATTTTCTTCAATCCCAAAATAGTACAATTTATGTTGAGGGTAGTTGTGGGTAGTTGACAGCTTATTTAAGCACGTGGGTAGTGGTGGGTAGTTGAACAATGTTTGCGGCGCGGCGCGGGTAGTCACAGGCCTGAAAAGTGGCAGCTCTAACGCCTATGGCTTGAACACTCTTGAACTCGGTCGAGGGTGTGTACCACTTACGTCATATACTCTGCTTTCAGGTACATCAAATATACCAGTACAAACTATAAAGATGTGACCCCCTGGCTTCTCTCATCAGCAAGGCCAAGAAGGCAACGAAGCAAGCCCGCCAGGCACAAGATGATAATAATGTGACGTCACTGGCACAAAACTGGGCAAATTTGAAGCTCTGGCACGTTCTCCTCTTGCGTAGTATTTATAAAGTTGATTGCATGTGATACATACATTAGTTATTAAGTTACCTTGACATACATTGGAGTGTTCTCTACACCCTGTACCTTTGCTACCTTTAATACACAAAAGGGGTAACCTGGTAGAGAATGCAAACGGCCGCCAGTATATGAAAAGCAGTTTGGATCTTTTGTCAACGTTCTGAATATTATTTAGAAGGAAAAAAATAAAGGTCTATTTTTTCAGCCACTGACAACCACTGGCCAAGAAGCGTACCGAATCGCTGCAAGCTTCCGGGGCCAACAGACGGGTTAAATGTCGGCCCAGACCAAATCGACCGGATATAATCCACTTTCGACACATCCCTAGCTCCTCGAGGCATCGATGACTGCTGTACGGAATGGACGACACAACACTTGTGGAATGATCCATGGTGATCCAAGTTCAAACCTATGTATGGCCTTGATCAAAACTGCATCGGAATCGCTTATCGCGAAATACAGCACGACACCAAAGTATTTGTGTATTCAATACGTAAAACATTCACATTTCCAGACACTGCACACAGAGACGCCCACACTTGACAAACCCCAGGTTACAAGGCCATACATCCATTCAGCTGGTTACGAAGAATGTATAGCGAACAGAGGAACTCGCTGAGACACCTAGCAGCGCCTAGGGCGGCCAGTCCACTGGAGCTTTATCTTCCCCACCACATTCCAGCACGAGTTTGTAAAAATACGATAGGTACGACGTAACTGGGCTAAACCGCAACACAAATCTACTTGGATGTCTGCCAGACAGACGTGCATGGACATTTCTGGAACATAGCCCGCTTTCACAGAATCCTGATAGGCCGTGACCCATGGGGCGAGAAAGCCAACGAAACAACTGATGGAGGTGTATAGACTAACAGCAAAACGATGTATACAATTAACACAACCCTGACGTGAATCAAACGAGCGGCTATGATATACAACACAAAATCGGCAAGGCAGCGTTCTTGCCCGACAGCACAGCGCGGTTCGCCCTCGGGCACACTGGCAAGCGGGCATCTCAAACAAACACACGCATCATCGGAGACAGTTTCGTCACACCAGCACTGGCCACCGCTGCAACCCGATAACAAGACTGCCCATCACACAGACTCGCCAGGAGTGACCCGAGAAGTCCTGCGCACAAAACACGCATCAAGGCCAAAACGCACGGCCACGGGCAGCATCCGCACCACACGACCACGAACACAAACGATCTACTGCTCGCACATTGCCGGAGAGATGTCGGGTTGCAGGACACAAATTCGAAAATGGACAAACTCGTCACAAGCTCTACATGCAAACGCACACACGGCAGTATAGGCACGAATACACGCGGATACACACACGCAACAGACACTCAACAGTAACATGGCAGAAAAACGACAAGTAAAAACGCAACGGAAGGCGGGCAGCACGATTCTCCAGCAAACGCAATCCCTGGGCTGTGCAGCGCGACGCTTCAGGCTGCAAGCGACCGGAGCGGTGCTTACATTCAGCGCCACTCGGGCGCAGCGGCGGCGCCTCGAACTACACAGACGGCGGTGGGCGGGCCACTTGCGTGACGTCACATTGCACTGGAATCGGAGGGAGGCGATTGACGGCGGCTCGCCGTGTCCACACATCGGAAAGGCAGCGAGACAGACAGCACAGTTATACTATCCATATTTCAACGAACAGCACAGCGCTACTCAATCCACATTTTAACTTCAAGGACGCGCTTCCACTCCTGTAAATCTAGCCTTTAATGGCAAACCAACAGTTTTGTTTCGATTGAAAACGTTCGATAACTATTTAGTCTAAACGCTCTCCCGGGAAGGCCGTGTCAGCCTACTACCGGCACGAGTGCAAGATTGATCTGTTCTACGGCGTGATTCTAAACACTCGAAGCCAAGTCTCGCGTCACAGTGACACACTGACACAGACCCCTGACGAGGCACACCGTACCATGCCGTCCACGACGCCAGTTCCCCCGGCTGGGCGACAAACCACCACTCCGGCAAACTCGTGACAACACAACTCACTCCGGCTGGGCGACAAACCACCACTCCGGCAAACTCGTGACAACACAACTCACTCCGGCTGGGCGACAAACCACCACTCCGGCAAACTCGTGACAACACAACTCACTCCGGCTGGGCGACAAACCACCACTCCGGCAAACTCGTGACAACACAACTCACTCCTTTCAACCCCTGCACTGGTCCGCGCCCCGCTCCGGACATGCCCGTTTCACCCATCTCTCAAATATCACAATGTGCGGCGCGGCGCGGTCCGACCCTCCCTGCTCCTCTCCAGGCGCCCCTGTCACACCACTTTGACTCTAGTCTCCCATCCCCCATCTCCCGTCCCCGGTCCCCCGTCCCCGGTCCCCCGTCTCCCGTCTCCCGTCCCCGGTCTCCGGTCCCCGTCTCCCGTCTCCCGTCTCCCGTCCCCGGTCTCCCGTCTCCCGTCTCCCGTCTCCCGGCCGCAGCGATCTGGCTGCAGCGACAGCGGTACGTTCGGACACACCGGGCGAAGTTCGCCGCACTACGTCCGCTGCTGGCAGGATCAGATGGCGAGGCCAGTCTAGGTATGGTCAGACTCGGGACGGCGGTGTTCAGCGCGCAAGGCACGGGTCGGGCTCCGGCGTACTGCCCCGCCAGGCGGTGGTGGTGAGGCGAGCTGATGACGTCTCCAGCACCACGGCAGCACCACGGCAGCACCACGGCAGCACCACGGCAGCACCACGGCAGCACCACGGCAGCACCACCGCCGTGCCATGGATGTAGCACGGCAGTGCCTTGGCTGTACCCGGCGGTACCCGGCGGTACCTGGCTGTACCCGGCGGTACCTGGCTGTACCCGGCGGTACCTGGCTGTACACGGCGGTACCTGGCTGTACACGGCGGTACCCGACGGTACCTGGCTGTACCCGGCTGTACCCGGCGGTACCCGGCGGTACCCGGCGGTACCCGGCGGTACCCGGCTGTACCCGGCGGTACCCGGCTGTACCCTAGTGGCACTCCGTTGTTTCCGGGGCACGCTGTAGAACTCGGCGGCGCTCAGAAGCGCCTGGCAGTGCCAGCAGTCTGCCCAGTCCGGGGCGGCGGCATCAGTGACCGGTGTGTGCCCGGCGAGGTCCGGACGGTGCGTCTCGGCGGCCGCTAGCACCGGCCGTACTCGATCGGGTGGTTGGTGCGTGGACGGCTCGAGTACTTGAGCTCCAGGTCGTCTCCAATCTTGTCGATCAGGTCCAGAATCTGGCAGGAAGGGTAGGTAAGCCAATCGCAGGCATAGAGAACCATGGCGAGCCGATCACAGGAGTGTGTAAACAGCGGGCGAGGCATACTATAGCTCGAAGACGCCGTCCGCCAACTGCAGGCTCGGAGAGGCATGACCACAGCCCAACACATGTCGGGAGAGGCATGACCACAGCCCAACACATGTCGGGAGAGGCATGACCACAGCCCAACACATGTCGGGAGAGGCATGACCACAGTCCAACACATGTCGGGAGAGGCATGACCACAGTCCAACACATGTCGGGAGAGGCATGACCACAGCCCAACACATGTCGGGAGAGGCATGACCACAGCCCAACACATGTCGGGAGAGGCATGACCACAGTCCAACACATGTCGGGAGAGGCATGACCACAGCCCAACACATGTCGGGAGAGGCATGACCACAGTCCAACACATGTCGGGAGAGGCATGACCACAGCCCAACACATGTCGGGAGAGGCATGACCACAGTCCAACACATGTCGGGAGAGGCATGACCACAGTCCAACACATGTCGGGAGAGGCATGACCACAGCCCAACACATGTCGGGAGAGGCATGACCACAGTCCAACACATGTCGGGAGAGGCATGACCACAGTCCAACACATGTCGGGAGAGGCATGACCACAGTCCAACACATGTCGGGAGAGGCATGACCACAGCCCAACACATGTCGGGAGAGGCATGACCACAGTCCAACACATGTCGGGAGAGGCACGGCCACAGTCCAACACATGTCGGGAGAGGCATGACCACAGTCCAACACATGGGAGAGGCATGACCACAGCCCAACACATGTCGGGAGAGGCATGACCACAGTCCAACACATGTCGGGAGAGGCACGGCCACAGTCCAACACATGTCGGGAGAGGCATGACCACAGTCCAACACATGTCGGGAGAGGCATGACCACAGCCCAACACATGTCGGGAGAGGCATGACCACAGTCCAACACATGTCGGGAGAGGCATGACCACAGCCCAACACATGTCGGGAGAGGCATGACCACAGTCCAACACATGTCGGGAGAGGCACGGCCACAGTCCAACACATGTCGGGAGAGGCATGACCACAGTCCAACACATGTCGGGAGAGGCATGACCACAGTCCAACACATGTCGGGAGAGGCATGACCACAGTCCAACACATGTCGGGAGAGGCATGACCACAGCCCAACACATGTCGGGAGAGGCATGACCACAGTCCAACACATGTCGGGAGAGGCATGACCACAGCCCAACACATGTCGGGAGAGGCATGACCACAGTCCAACACATGTCGGGAGAGGCATGACCACAGTCCAACACATGTCGGGAGAGGCATGACCACAGCCCAACACATGTCGGGAGAGGCATGACCACAGTCCAACACATGTCGGGAGAGGCACGGCCACAGTCCAACACATGTCGGGAGAGGCATGACCACAGTCCAACACATGTCGGGAGAGGCATGACCACAGCCCAACACATGTCGGGAGAGGCATGACCACAGTCCAACACATGTCGGGAGAGGCATGACCACAGCCCAACACATGTCGGGAGAGGCATGACCACAGTCCAACACATGTCGGGAGAGGCACGGCCACAGTCCAACACATGTCGGGAGAGGCATGACCACAGTCCAACACATGTCGGGAGAGGCATGACCACAGTCCAACACATGTCGGGAGAGGCATGACCACAGCCCAACACATGTCGGGAGAGGCATGACCACAGTCCAACACATGTCGGGAGAGGCATGACCACAGCCCAACACATGTCGGGAGAGGCATGACCACAGTCCAACACATGTCGGGAGAGGCATGACCACAGGCCAACACATGTCGGGAGAGGCATGACCACAGCCCAACACATGTCGGGAGAGGCATGACCACAGCCCAACACATGTCGGGAGAGGCATGACCACAGTCCAACACATGTCGGGAGAGGCACGGCCACAGTCCAACACATGTCGGGAGAGGCATGACCACAGTCCAACACATGTCGGGAGAGGCATGACCACAGCCCAACACATGTCGGGAGAGGCATGACCACAGTCCAACACATGTCGGGAGAGGCATGACCACAGTCCAACACATGTCGGGAGAGGCATGACCACAGTCCAACACATGTCGGGAGAGGCATGACCACAGCCCAACACATGTCGGGAGAGGCATGACCACAGTCCAACACATGTCGGGAGAGGCATGACCACAGCCCAACACATGTCGGGAGAGGCATGACCACAGTCCAACACATGTCGGGAGGCATGACCACAGTCCAACACATGTCGGGAGAGGCATGACCACAGTCCAACACATGTCGGGAGAGGCATGACCACAGTCCAACACATGTCGGGAGAGGCATGACCACAGCCCAACACATGTCGGGAGAGGCATGACCACAGTCCAACACATGTCGGGAGAGGCATGACCACATTCCAACACATGTCGGGAGGCATGACCACAGTCCAACACATGTCGGGAGAGGCATGACCACAGTCCAACACATGCCGGGAGAGGCATGACCACAGTCCAACACATGTCGGGAGAGGCATGACCACAGCCCAACACATGTCGGGAGAGGCATGACCACAGCCCAACACATGTCGGGAGAGGCATGACCACAGTCCAACACATGTCGGGAGAGGCATGACCACAGTCCAACACATGTCGGGAGAGGCACGGCCACAGTCCAACACATGTCGGGAGAGGCATGACCACAGTCCAACACATGTCGGGAGAGGCATGACCACAGTCCAACACATGTCGGGAGAGGCATGACCACAGCCCAACACATGTCGGGAGACTCGGGGGAGGCACGGCTCGGCAGGCACTGTCGTGAAAGATAAATATATTTGTAATCATTACTTTGAAAACTGAATATTCGCAAGTAACTGCCGACATCTACTCAATAGGCCAACGCAATAAGAGCAAATGAATGTTTTCACGAACAATACACACACTTCGTTTCCACGAACGTTTTCGTTTCGTTCCCATTCAACGGATCCGCACCCCGATAATTATTTCCAAGCTTAATCTATCTGAACACTGCTTCATCTACCCAGCCCCTCCTTCACTGCCACCAGTAGCCATATTCCTCTGCATTGTGTCCCTAGCACGCTTTCCGCCGCTCTGCCCTGCCCCCCCCCCCCCCCCCCACTTCTGCACTGCTCTGTCACCCGTCTATCACGCGCAGTACCTTGTCCAGCACCTCCTTGGTGTGCGCCGCCGACACGCAGAATCGGCAGCGGACCTTGAGGATCGGTGTGGCCGGGAAGCCGACAATGACAGTGGCTACGTTATGCTTCATCAGCTCGGCCCAGAACGCACTGAGGACACGGCGAGGAGCCATGTCAACACGGGGCGAGGAGCACAGCAGGGTGGCATCAGCGGGACACGGCGAGGAGCCATGTCAACACGGGGCGAGCAGCACAGCAGGGTGGCATCAGCGGGACACGGCGAGGAGCCATGTCAACACGGGGCGAGGAGCACAGCAGGGTGGCATCAGCGGGACACGGCGAGGAGCCATGTCAACACGGGGCGAGGAGCACAGCAGGGTGGCATCAGCGGGACACGGCGAGGAGCCATGTCAACACGGGGCGAGGAGCACAGCAGGGTGGCATCAGCGGGACACGGCGAGGAGCCATGTCAACACGGGGCGAGGAGCACAGCAGGGTGGCATCAGCGGGACACGGCGAGGAGCCATGTCAACACGGGGCGAGGAGCACAGCAGGGTGGCATCAGCGGGACACGGCGAGGACACATCGGTTACCGTAGGACACACAGGGTACATGGTGGGGTTAGGTCATATTGGCAGCCATGAGGGCACGGACGACACATCGGACGGACCAGGAGCAGGGCAGGGTCTCATACCCTTAGCCCTGTATTAAGACACGACACGGGACGTCCAGAAAGCACCAGGAGCAGGGCAGGACCACATGAAGGTGTGCTAACAGAAGCCGAGGCTCCCCGCTAACCGCACTGGGCAGCATCGTTGCAAGCAAGTAAATGTTGACTTTCAGGAGCTCCGACTGCGACGTGGTCATATGGCGCCCATAACTAAGACGGCCCCAGTGTCAGTCGCTGCATTGCAGGCGGCCCACTGAGGCCAGTACGGTACGTGTAGCCACAGCCGCCACCGGTCAACAAAGGCAGCCGGAAACAGCCAGCGTGCTCAGCACAATAAGATGGTATGACAGGGGTTCGGACTTTGGACCGGTTTCGCGGCCAAAACCAGCCCGAAAACAGTGTTTTTGTTTCACTGCAAAAACCAACCTATCCGGATCAGTTTGTCATGACGAATTCGCATCTGGAATCGAAAATAGCATGGCATCTATTTGTTTTGTGTTCAACCCGTGAAGGTATCTCCCTGATCACTTCGCGTCTGCGTGCGGTTGCATTGTAAAACAAAAAAACACCGTTTTTACAAAATGCGTTAAATCGGCAGGAAAACCAATAGGATTTGTAGACAAGATGTTCAGGTACAATAGCTTTAGTTTGGTGACAATAGGTTTTCTAATCGATGTAGGCCTCTTTACAATAAACAACTTTTATTTCTACAAGAGGGTGATTTTTTTTTACATGGTTAGGTCAACAACACGCGAGCGCGAAACCATTGATTGCACCGTCAATATAGCTCGCAGAAGATTGACAATGGCACCATTGTGCTCCTAAGGCTTTGCTTAATCGATCCATATCTTTTGTTTTCTTCATTAGAACCCGGATAAGTGTTGTAGAATAATGGTTTTATGTGAAATTGTTACTAAATTGGCCTATTTGAATATAGTTTCTACTCTGGTCAGTTCGGCTAAGTTCCAACGCAGCGTCTAAACAAAATGTGAGGAACTAATTGAACTCGATATGTTCCAGGCTGGTTATTGATTCGACTCTGATTGAATCGATTGGAATCGTTCAATCAAAATCCCTCGAATCAAAGAAGAATCGATTCGCCACCGGATGTTTTGATTCATGAATCATGATTGAATTAAAACCCGCATACAAACAAGGCTGATTGAATCATAAAGACTGTGCAATGCTATTTCAATGGTGAGTCAAACGTGATTTGATAAAAAAAATGATTCTTTGAATGGGAAAGAATCATTTCTCAAAATCGTTATCCATGAATCAAACGGCGACTGAACCATTCATATTCCAAAATGAATCATGATTGAATCCTTCCGAAAAGGTGAATCAATAACCAGTCTGATAAAGAGAATTGAATGAACAGGAGAATGAGCATAGCGCGAACTCCGCCAGGCATATGGTTGTGGTGTACGGCTCTTTGAAGTTGGACGACCAATTTTTGTTACCCTGAAAAACGCGTTTTTATTTTATTTTTTCGTCTTTTACGCTAAACTATTCATACTCAGTGTAAATAAATTTAACTTTTGAGCTCAGGATGGCAAATGAAAGTGCATCTAATTTCCAACATTTTGACGCCAGGTTTGCCAAGATTGGTAAAAAAAAATAGCGCGTGTATATTTTTTCACCCGTGTCCGCAAAACGCATCCAGAGTCCGAAACCCTGTCTCGCATACAGCATTGTCGGCAGAAAAGGAGACGTTCGGGCTAGAAACTCGCTCGCTGCTATGGGTGGCAATGAGCACAACACGGGCCGGGATTATCAATGGAAGAAACAAAATGTAAAAGGTGGAACAAAACATCAGACGACGTGAATGATTCCAGTAGCGTACCCAGTATTCGCTCCAGGAGGGGGCAATTTTTGCTCAGGGGGGGGGGGCATAAAGTACTTCCACCAAAAAAAAACTCACCGGATTTGGCCCACTATATTTTAAAAGGCCATATTTTCACCATTTTTATCTTTAAAAAATATAAAAAAATCATTATTTTTCGACCAAAGGGGGCACGTACAGACCTCAGTGGGAGGGGGCAATTGCCCCGTTTGCCCCCCCCCCCCTCCTGGTGTACGCCTATGAATGATTCACATTCCAATCCAG
The DNA here is from genome assembly GCA_036785665.1 of Chirona hameri. Classification (NCBI taxonomy): domain Eukaryota; kingdom Metazoa; phylum Arthropoda; class Thecostraca; order Balanomorpha; family Balanidae; genus Chirona; species Chirona hameri. The sequence continues at coordinate 36,401 of JAXIVJ010001098.1, read as the reverse complement.
TCACACGTAACAAGACACGTTGTCATACGGCTAATGCTGGAAAACAGGCCGGGGCAGCCTGAAATGTCCTCGGATTACGACCTGTTGACGCTTCATGTGTTACCGACTCAGCGCAGCGTTGACGCTTCGTGTGTTACCGACTCAGGGCAGCGTTGACGCTTCGTGTTACCGACTCAGCGCAGCGTTGACGCTTCATGTTACCGACTCAGGGCAGCGTTGACGCTTCATGTTACCGACTCAGCGCAGCGTTGACGCTTCGTGTTACCGACTCAGCGCAGCGTTGACGCTTCATGTTACCGACTCAGCGCAGCGTTGACGCTTCATGTTACCGACTCAGGGCAGCGTTGACGCTTCATGTTACCGACTCAGGGCAGCGTTGACGCTTCATGTTACCGACTCAGCGCAGCGTTGACGCTTCATGTTACCGACTCAGGGCAGCGTTGACGCTTCATGTTACCGACTCAGCGCAGCGTTGACGCTTCATGTTACCGACTCAGGGCAGCGTTGACGCTTCGTGTGTTACCGACTCAGGGCAGCGTTGACGCTTCATGTTACCGACTCAGGGCAGCGTTGACGCTTCATGTTACAGACTCAGCGCAGCGTTGACGCTTCATGTTACCGACTCAGCGCAGCGTTGACGCTTCATGTTACCGACTCAGCGCAGCGTTGACGCTTCATGTTACCGACTCAGGGCAGCGTTGACGCTTCATGTTACCGACTCAGGGCAGCGTTGACGCTTCATGTTACCGACTCAGCGCAGCGTTGACGCTTCATGTTACCGACTCAGGGCAGCGTTGACGCTTCATGTTACCGACTCAGCGCAGCGTTGACGCTTCATGTTACCGACTCAGGGCAGCGTTGACGCTTCGTGTTACCGACTCGGCGCAGCTACGGTAGCGTATTTTATCACGACAGCGTATTTAGTCGCGCACGCATGCAAACGGCACGCGAACTCGAACATGAACCGGTAGGCAGTCTGGAGCGGCAAGCGAACTCGAACATGAACCGGTAGGCAGTCTGGAGCGACACGCGAACTCGAACATGAACCGGTAGGCAGTCTGGAGCGGCACGCGAACTCGAACATGAACCGGTAGGCGGTCTGGAGCGGCAAGCGAACTCGAACATGAACCGGTAGGCAGTCTGGAGCGACACGCGAACTCGAACATGAACCGGTAGGCAGTCTGGAGCGGCAAGCGAACTCGAACATGAACCGGTAGGCAGTCTGGAGCGACACGCGAACTCGAACATGAACCGGTAGGCAGTCTGGAGCGATACGCGAACTCGAACATGAACCGGTAGGCAGTCTGAAGCGACACGCGAACTCGAACATGAACCGGTAGGCAGTCTGAAGCGACACGCGAACTCGAACATGAACCGGTAGGCAGTTTGGAGCGGCACGCGAACTCGAACATGAACCGGTAGGCAGTCTGGAGCGACATCCAGTACGTTACATCAGTGGCCAGCGGGCGAACGCCTTAAGAGTGGGATGCAAAACTTGTTTTGCTATGAAATATCCTATGAAATAAGTATTTCATAAAAAAAAATGGTATCAGACAGGAACATTGGGTACACGTCAATCAGGGGGCCTTGCGCAGAAGGCTAGCATCCTGACTAGCCCGTCTCAGCGACCTGGCGTGACTCTTCCAAACAGATGACGCACAGTTGAGCAGTCAAACGCACCCGCACCTCTGATCGTCACTGACCCTCCTCCTCCCCCCCCCCCCCCCCCACCATCCCCAATGACCACACAGCCCCCCCCCCCCCCCCCCCCCGATAACCACCTCGCATCACCACACTCAGAGGACACCCTTGTCCGCCGTGACGTCACTGACCAGGCCTTGGCTGGCAGGAAGATGAGCAGCGGCACGACGGGCGAGTCATCACTGCCGTACAGGATGAAGCCCATCTGGCTGAGGCGCTGCCGGAAGTAGCGGGTGTTGTCGGCCAGACGGCGGATGCGCGCCCGTCCGACGCCGGCTGGGCCGCGACCCAGCAGCTCGCGCAGCACGGCGCAAATCTGGCCGGCCACCGGCGGCGGCATCCCCGAGGCGTAGTACATGCTGTGGCTGTGCCGGCGCACGTGCGCGATCAGACGCTGTGTGCAGACGGGGAGGGGGGGGGGGGGCGGAGTCAGTGGTGGTGGGGGGGGGAGGTACAGACGCCAAGTTGTGCAATGTCTGAGCAGTGGTGGTAAAGATGGCGCCATGTCTGAGCAGTGGTGGTAAACATGGCGCCACATCTGAGCAGGTGGTGGACGGAGCGCGGTGTTTCATACGGTCTCCTGTTTGGCGCGCTATACACATTTTCGAAACGGCACGGCCGCACCTTCCCGGACGGTATTGACGTAAAGCGGGCCGCACCTTCCCGGACGGTATTGCCGTAACGCGGGCCGCACCTTCCCGGACGGTATTGCCGTAACGCGGGCCGCACCTTCCCGGACGGTATTGCCGTAACGCGGGCCGCACCTTCCCGGACGGTATTGCCGTAACGCGGGCCGCACCTTCCCGGACGATATTGCCGTAACGCGGGCCGCACCTTCCCAGACGGTATTGCCGTAACGCGGGCCGCACCTTCCCGGACGGTATTGCCGTAACGCGGGCCGCACCTTCCCGGACGGTATTGCCGTAACGCGATTGATCACACCATCTCCATATCAACGACCGTGGAGATTCCCCGTCTGAATCACACGTGCTGACGTCCAGCGTACTCACGTCAATAAGAGAAGAAGAAACTACTCAAGTCAATAGGAAAAACGCCACCCGAGACGCCCACTTGACAATGAAAGAAGACAGCTGATAACAAATCGGAAATAATGCTGTGCACGAGCATATCACTAGACGTCAACGGACGACGGATAGTCGTTCACAAAGTCTCTCGCAGCCATGATAGTCGTTCACCAAGAGTCTCCCGCAGCCGTGATAGTCGTTCACCAAGAGTCTCCCGAAGCCGTGATAGTCGTTCACCAAGAGTCTCCCGCAGCCGTGATAGTCGTTCACCAAGAGTCTCCCGCAGTGCCGTGATGAAAATGTGATTCAAGAAATACCAACCACTGGCCAGAAAGGAGGCATGCACTCTTAACACCCACAAGCGACACAGTTTCTTTCCAGCCACGTATATAAACGGCTGTATTCATCTTTGAATATAACTGCTCCACGTGTTTAGTGCTGACGTTGCACTTTTCCTGCACACCGCCTTCGAGACCGTCGACATCTAGCGCAGCACCTGGGCGAACACTCCGTCATTGCCGGGAATCGAACCCGCGTGCCTCGAGTGACTCACCCTGCTGCCGGCCATGTATCCTCCGATGGCGCCGAAGCTCTTGGTGAAGGTGCCCATGAGGACGTCGATGTCGCGCGTGTCACATCCCCAGTACTCGCAGACGCCGCGGCCGGTCGGGCCGAGCGCGCCGATACTGTGCGCCTCGTCCAGGTACAGGTACGCCTGCGGTATACAGTCAGTCCAGTCACAGTCACATCATACACAGCAGTCACGGTCAGTCACGGTCACAGTCCCAGCAGTCACAGTCACAGTCACAGCCACAGCGTCAGTCACAGCGTCACAGTCATAGTCACAGCAGTCACGGTCAGTCACAGTCACAGCAGTCAGTCAGTCACACCCCTCTCAGTTACGGTCAGTCACCGGTGGTGGGTGGTACAGAATGGCTCACTGCAGACGGCAACACCGACAGTCACAAGCATTCGGCGCTGGCAGTGCAGAATAACTTCTCCGTTACGCTGATATCAGGGTCGGGTTCATCAAGTGCAGCCTGAGATCAGGATCGGGTTCATCAAGTGCAGCCTGAGATCAGGGTCGGGTTCATTAAGTGCAGCCTGAGATCAGGGTCGGGTTCATCAAGTGCAGCCTGAGATCAGGGTCGGGTTCATCAAGTGCAGCCTGAGATCAGGGTCGGGTTCATCAAGTGCAGCCTGAAATCAGGGTCGGGTTCATCAAGTGCAGCCTGAGATCAGGGTCGGGTTCAACAAGTGCAGCCTGAAATCAGGGTCGGGTTCATCAAGTGCAGCCTGAGATCAGGGTCGGGTTCATCAAGTGCAGCCGAACATTATACTGGTAGTGATGCTGATTGCAAGGGGTGTTGTTTCATTCGGAGCAAGATGTCCAATAAAACAACTATACCATGTTCAAATGAGATGCTCAAAACAGTGTACATATATAAGTATAAGTCGCTGAATCGTACAGAACCCCCTTGAGTCTGCACGGCGCATTGGCTACCGATTACCACAGACGTGGTGTTTTCCTGCCATCCAGCCATACATCTTCGCATCGTCTATCACACTGTCTAGTAGTGTATAACCAGTTGTAAAACATCGGCCCGCGCCAAATCCGCGCATCTGATCCTCACTCCAATCCCGGCGCACCTAAACCTATGCTTAGCACACGTCTGAAGTACCTGACAAATCGCATACCCCGGACGTGCAGCAATCTAACTGGAGACTGGGTGTCCTCAGACGCCGGGCCACTCCGTCCGACCGTGCCGTATCGGATGATGACGACGGGTGTCGGGGCGCGCCGACTGATGTCATTTCGCACCCACGCCTTATCGGACACCTCCCCCCCCCCCCTTCTGCTGTGACGCCCCCTCGACGCCACCGCAATCTGAACAGATACCGCTCCTGCGCCAAGCCGATACCGCCCTGCACCAACCCGATAGAGCACCATGGTATCTGGAGGCGTGGAGTGTCAACACGACCCCTGATAGGCCAGATCCGCCACCCCTCCCCCCCCCCCCCCCCCCCCAGCCAGCCGGCTCGCGGCGCAGTCGGCACACGGACGCGGCAGGGATTGATACAGGCTGTAAAACGAATGACGCGGCGCAGCCTGCATGCCGCGTAGACTTAATGAATCATGCGGCTTACAGAGGCGCGAATCATATGCAGGTATTTGATTTGCGAAGTCGGTCCCCATATTGGCAGACAAACTCAAGTGTCGATGTTGGTCTGGCAAACACCAACCACACACTCCCGTTCACGCACAAATACATTTCCTAACCTGGATTATGAACCTGATCCGCCATGACGTCAGAAGACATCACTCAAATCTGAATCCCGATCGCTCAAAAGAAGTACTGACCTTGTACTTCTTCTTGAGTGCGATGATCTGCGGCAGTTTGCAGATGGAGCCCTCCATGCTGTAGATGCCCTCTACCACGATGAGGATCTTCTTCCAGGGCCGGTGGGTGCGCGGGTGGCCGTCCACGATGGCGCGGCGCAACTTCCGCTCCAGGTCCTGCACGTCTGGAGACGGCACGGCACGGCGTCACGGCACGGCGTCACGGCACGGCACGGCGTCCCAGCCCGGTACGGCGTCACGGCACGGCCCGGTACGGCATCACGGCACGGCACGGTATGACACGACAAGGCACGGCACGGACGGTACGGTACGGCACGGACGGCACGACACGGTATGACATGACACGGCACAGCACGGCACGGTATGACACGACACGATACACAGGACTGCACGTCTGTGGACGGCACGCAGGGCAGGGCAGGGCAGGGCAGGGCAGGGCAGGGCAGGGCAGGACAGGGCAGGGCAGGGCACAGGGCAGGGCACAGGGCAGGGCACAGGGCAGGCCAGGCCAGGGCAGGCCAGGGCAGGCCAGGGCAGGCCAGGGCAGGCCAGGGCAGGCCAGGGCAGGCCAGGGCAGGCCAGGGCAGGCCAGGGCAGGCCAGGGCAGGCCAGGGCAGGCCAGGGCAGGCCAGGGCAGGCCAGGGCAGGCCAGGGCAGGTCAGGGCAGGCCAGGGCAGGCCAGGGCAGGCCAGGGCAGGGCAGGCCAGGGCAGGCCAGGGCAGGCCAGGGCAGGCCAGGGCAGGCCAGGGCAGTCCAGGGCAGTCCAGGGCAGTCCAGGGCAGTCCAGGGCAGTCCAGGGCAGTCCAGGGCAGTCCAGGGCAGTCCAGGGCAGGCCAGGGCAGGCCAGGGCAGGCCAGGGCAGGCCAGGGCAGGCCAGGGCAGGGCAGGGCAGGGCAGGACACAGGACACAGGACACAGGACACAGGCCACAGGCCACATGACACATGACACAGGACACAGGACACAGGACACAGGGCATGGCATGGCATGGCATGGCATGGCATGGCATGGCATGGCATGGCGATGGCATGGCGATGGCATGGCGATGGCATGGCGATGGCATGGCGATGACATGGCGATGACATGGCGATGACATGGCGATGGCATGGCGATGGCATGGCGATGGCGATGGCGATGTCATGGCGATGGCGATGGCATGTCGATGGCATGTCGATGGCATGTCGATGGCATGTCGATGGCATGGCGATGGCATGGCGATGGCATGGCGATGGCATGGCGATGGCATGGCGATGGCATGGCGATGGCATGGCGATGGCATGGCGATGGCATGGCGATGGCATGGCGATGGCGATGACATGGCGATGGCATGGCGATGGCATAGCGATGTCATGGCGATGACATGGCGATGGCGATGACATGGCGATGGCATGGCGATGGCATGGCGATGACATGGCGATGACATGGCGATGGCATGGCGATGGCATGGCGATGGCATGACATGGCACGGTACGGCATGGTATGGCATGGCATGACACGGTAAGTGTGGGGCCGCACGGTAAGTGTGGGGCCGCACGGCACGATACACGGCACGGCACGGCACGAGAGACGGGACGACACCATGAGCTGGACGGCATGGCGAAGTAAGCATGACACATTGCACGGGACTGTGAAGTCGGTACATAACACGGCGCGCAGGGATGGACGGTGCGGTACATAACACGGCGCACAGGGATGGACAGCGCGCAGGGATGGACGGTGCGGTACATACACGGCGCGCAGGGATGGACGGTGCGGTACATAGCACGGCGCGCTGGGATGGACGGTGCGGTACATAACACGGCGCGCAGGGATGGACGGTGCGGTACATACACGGCGCGCAGGGATGGACGGTGCGGTACATAGCACGGCGCGCTGGGATGGATGGCGCGGTAAATGGCAACATTAAATACGGCACATGGACAGCTGCCTGTATAACAGGCGCCCAGGCCCCAGGTGCGTCGATGCATATGCGCAGACATAGCAATACACCATGACAAAGATGAGGGTCTGGGATGAAATTGGTATATTTGTAGATTATAATCTACGGAGAAACTGTGAGGTATATATGCGCCAAGCAGTCGGTAACCGGGCTTGTGCATCAGCACAAGACGTAATACAAAGTGGTGCTGAATTCTAGGGGATTTTAGATGTCCATGTAAAGAAAAACTACTCAAACGATGCGCAAGTCACTTCAGTAAAACCTCTGTTACACCGTATTGATTTCACGACAGTCGTCACTTGAGCCTTTACTCGGCTGACGCATACCGTAAATATCCCATCGTAAATGTATGTCGATCGTCGACTGGCCGGTACTAAGGACGCGCGGGTGACAGTCACTACTACTATATAAGTCACTACTCGTAAACAGTGCCCCGCGGCCCGGAACCATAGTAACCCTGAACGGTCGCGACCACGTCACAAGCACAAGCACAAGCACAAGCACACGCACACGCACACGCGCACACGCACACGCACACGCACACGCACACGCACACACACACACACACACACACACACACACACACACACACACACACACACACACACACACACACACACACACACACACACACACACACACCGCGACACCGATACATGGCTACCGGGAGCCAGCACGAGCAGCAGCTGCCCGCTCCCCGCGCTCGGACCGGGTGCGCAACAGGCGTTCGTGTGAGCACGATACACGACTTGTGACTTCTGGCCGTTCCTGCGCACGCGAGCCCGGCTAGCCCAGTCGGTAGAGCATGGTACTCTTAACCCCAGGGTCGTGGGTTCGAGCCCCACGTTGAGCGAGTATATTTTGAGGTCGGCGACCTGGCGCTCACCGACCTGGTGCGACCTGTAGCCTATTTCACAAAGCAAAAAAGTTTGTAATTACAAAGAATTTCTTTGTAATTACAAATAATGTGTACAATGTTTGTAGTTTGGATTTCACAAAACCCCAAGGCAGTAAATCTCAATTTACTATTTACAAACTACTTTACAAAGATATTGTTTGTAAAAATGTTTGCAATTGCACATGTTCTATTTCTCAAAGGTTGACGGAAGTGAGGAAATGTTTGCAATTACAAACTTGTAATTCCAGTGGGTCAGGGGTTCTGAATTTCAGACGCTGCATTGACAGTTGACATTGTTTGACTGTTCAGGTTATTTTCTTGGTGAGGTTGTTACGTTGCTGAAGTTGTTAGGGTAATGGTTTAGTTATGCATAGGTATAGCTGTCCAAAAAAGCTATTTCCCGAGAAATTCGAACAGGGATCTGCAGCTTTGAGGTCCCAGTGCACCTTACCGATTACTGTGAGGGGCGCCTCCGCGCGGAGAATCCGCATGGCGATAGAATTGCAGCGGTCAACGATGTCTTGTGCAATGTGCAGTGAACCTTCACCCTTTACGACGTAGGAAATCGGCTAGGTTAGGTGAACAAATGGTCGAGAAATTCAACGATCTTTCTTTTAAGAGTAGTTCTGTTGTTATGCTCCGCCACCTGGTGAATGGTCAAATTCTGTTTACTCTAACTGCTTACCAAGATGTATTTTTACGATCAGAGTTTGCATTCCGATGAAATGTTAATTAAAATATTATTCTCCCTATAACTAATTTTATATTGAATAAAAAAATAAACCACAATGTAAATATTTGTTAAATTAATTTGTTAACAATACAATTATTTGTCATTAGCATCAAGTTTAATACAAACGTTCTTGATTGTAAAGTTTTCTGCTGACTAAAATTCCTGTTTACAATTTTCTTTACAATCGGTAATTCAGAGGTGGCGAATGTTTGTGAAATAGCTTTGTGTGAGGTTTGCAATATTTTCTTGCGTTTGTAATTGCACACATTTGTAATTACTAACTTCTTTGTGAAATAGGCCTCTGATGTCACACATGTTTCGACACGTCCCGCCACCCCAGCAAATCACGTCACTCGGAACACGCGGTCAAGCCTGCACTATTACCGATTAACTGCCGAAGACAGCACATCCTATGCTATGTAACACGACAACAAAACGATCATATTTCGTAGCATGATATAAAAAGTGTTCCCGCTAGCGTGTAAGTTTTGGTCATGACGTGACCCATGCTCCCTGACCCACCCCCCTCCCCACCGACTGTCGTGCCGCCCTACTGACCATTGTGTTTGAAGACGTCAATGGTGGCCCCGGAGAGCCGCAGACCCAGGATGAGAGAGGCGTGGTTCAGCTGGTCACTGATGACTAGCGAGCCACGCCCCACCAGCGTCGGGATGTTGAGCGCGTTCGTCGCGAACCCCATCGAGAAGGTGACGGCGTCCTCCACCTCGAGGTACTCGGCCACCAGGGCCTCCAGCTCGTCCTGGCACTGCTGACTGCCTACCGAGAGGTCAGCGCGGGGATCAGCAAACAGCGGCACCTTCAGCGCGGGGATCAGCAAACAGCGGCACCTTCAGCGCAGTGATGCAAACAACGGTACACCTTCAGCGCGGGGATCAGCAAACAGCGGCACCTTCAGCGCGGGGATCAGCAAACAGCGGCACCTTCAGCGCGGGGATCAGCAAACAGCGGAACCTTCAGCGCGGGGATCAGCAAACAGCGGCACCTTCAGCGCGGGGATCAGCAAACAGCGGCACTTTCAGCGCGGGGATCAGCAAACAGCGGCACCTTCAGCGCGGGGATCAGCAAACAGCGGCACCTTCAGCGCAGTGACGCAGACAACCTTATGTGAAATTTAGTCAACGCGATGCATTGTCTTGTTGTTTTAAGCAGATCTTTTCAACGACTTGTGGCCATTCATTTATGGCTTTGACGGGGAAGCCAAGTATCTCTTATCGGCTGCCAAGTATCTGGACCGTTAGCAAATTGTAGGGTGGTGTATACCGATAAACCGCTCTACTCTAGCCAGTTTTAATCATACATTTTCCAACCCTGATAGACTTTTCGGAAACAATAATGCTTAAATCAAACATTGTGTTCACATGAGCATTGTATTTCAAAAGTAACCCTGGTCTGCCAGCAAGTCCCCAGTCTTACACGTTACTATACCACAAACTTGTCCTCGTGACATGCATCAGTTCGGGTAAACAACGTTCCAGATAGTCATTACCACACAATGCCGTGTGGTACTATTGAATGCCGCAGCAATCATCTTCACTGACACTGACGTAATTGAGTGGTCAACGCTGAAAGAATGACGTCACAAAGCCACGGCCAACTCCTGAAGTGTCGCCTGTTCAGCCGCCAATGTCTGCGATCCGAGCTACCTTGCGCTAGTCTCAAGGTCATCTTTACGCCAGCGCCGGAGAATGAGGATTACACTCTGTATGATGGCCAGCGTTTCCGGGGGAACTTCGCTGCTGGCAGAGAACACCGCAGACCCTCTGTCTAGCGATCTCAACACTGGGCTCGACTATGAATTTTGGATAGCCGTTCTCCAGCTGAAGTCCAGAACAGCGTAACATGACCGTTAGTGATCTCCTGTGGTTATCCTGAGCTCCTGAGTTGTGACCGGTGTCCCAGCCAGCCAGCTGACCGGTGTCCCAGCCCGCCAGCTGACCGGTGTCCCAGCCAGCCAGCTGACCGGAATCCCAGCCAGCTCACATCACATACACATCTCACCAAACCCGTGATCACACGACAATCCACACCCCGCCCCCACTCAATACTCATAGACCACGCACAGGTCCCCCCCCCCCCCCCCCCAGGTCACAGCGCCACCTACCGAGCTGCATTCTGGAGCTGCAGGGGGCGATGCCGTTCTGTCGCAGCATCCTCTCCGCCGTATCCGTGCACGGCCCCGAGTTCTCGGCGAACCCCAGATAGTTGTAAGAGCCGAAGTTGATGCAGCGCTTCACCTCGCCAGTCCGTCTGCCGATCAGATAGGGGGGGGGGGGGCAGGGACGGTCAGTCCAATCAAATCAAATCAGTATACAGTCAATTAACAGACGGTCACCACCGGCAACCCACGCGACACACGACGTCTGCCGAGCAGATAGGGGGCAGGGACGGTCAGTCCAATCCGATCAAATCAATACAGTCAATTAACAGCCGGTCACCACCGGCAACCCACGCGACACACGACGACCAAATCTGCTGGCGGCGGTATCAATCGATGACGTCATTGTGCGATGACGTCAGGGGGTGGACAGAGCGTCAACGGTGCTGGTATGACGTCATTCATGCATCATCGCTACAATCACGTCTTATCCATCGGTTCTGGTGACGCTGCCATTGACTTCACACTTGATGACAGAGGAGCCATCAATGGCACCAACTCGAGAGCGGACAGCACAGCGGCCACACCGCCACAGACTTCACACCTGATGACAGAGGAGCCATCAATGGCACCAACTCGAGAGCGGACAGCACAGCGGCCACACCGCCACAGACTTCACACCTGATGGCAGAGGAGCCATCAATGGCACCAACTCGAGAGCGGACAGCACAGCGGCCACACCGCCACAGACTTCACACCTGATGACAGAGGAGCCATCAATGGCACCAACTCGAGAGCGGACAGCACAGCGGCCACACCGCCACAGACTTCACACCTGATGACAGAGGAGCCATCAATGGCACCAACTCGAGAGCGGACAGCACAGCGGCCACACCGCCACAGACTTCACACCTGATGACAGAGGAGCCATCAATGGCACCAACTCGAGAGCGGACAGCACAGCGGCCACACCGCCACAGACTTCACACCTGATGACAGAGGAGCCATCAATGGCACCAACTCGAGAGCGGACAGCACAGCGGCCACACCGCCACAGACTTCACACCTGATGACAGAGGAGCCATCAATGGCACCAACTCGAGAGCGGACAGCACAGCGGCCACACCGCCACAGACTTCACACCTGATGACAGAGGAGCCATCAATGGCACCAACTCGAGAGCGGACAGCACAGCGGCCACACCGCCACAGACTTCACACCTGATGACAGAGGAGCCATCAATGGCACCAACTCGAGAGCGGACAGCACAGCGGCCACACCGCCACAGACTTCACACCTGATGACAGAGGAGCCATCAATGGCACCAACTCGAGAGCGGACAGCACAGCGGCCACACCGCCACAGACTTCACACCTGATGACAGAGGAGCCATCAATGGCACCAACTCGAGAGCGGACAGCACAGCGGCCACACCGCCACAGACTTCACACCTGATGACAGAGGAGCCATCAATGGCACCAACTCGAGAGCGGACAGCACAGCGGCCACACCGCCACAGACTTCACACTTGATGACAGAGGAGCCATCAATGGCACCAACTCGAGAGCGGACAGCACAGCGGCCACACCGCCACAGACTTCACACCTGATGACAGAGGAGCCATGAATGGCACCAACTCGAGAGCGGACAGCACAGCGGCCACACCGCCACAGACTTCACACCTGATGGCAGAGGAGCCATCAATGGCACCAACTCGAGAGCGGACAGCACAGCGGCCACACCGCCTCGAGAGCGGACAGCACAGCGGCCACACCGCCACAGACTTCACACCTGATGACAGAGGAGCCACTAATGGCACCAACTCGAGAGCGGACAGCACAGCGGCCACACCGCCACAGACTTCACACCTGATGGCAGAGGAGCCATCAATGGCACCAACTCGAGAGCGGACAGCACAGCGGCCACACCGCCACAGACTTCACACCTGATGACAGAGGAGCCATCAATGGCACCAACTCGAGAGCGGACAGCACAGCGGCCACACCGCCACAGACTTCACACCTGATGACAGAGGAGCCATCAATGGCACCAACTCGAGAGCGGACAGCACAGCGGCCACACCGCCACAGACTTCACACTTGATGACAGAGGAGCCATCAATGGCACCAACTCGAGAGCGGACAGCACAGCGGCCACACCGCCACAGACTTCACACCTGATGACAGAGGAGCCATCAATGGCACCAACTCGAGAGCGGACAGCACAGCGGCCACACCGCCACAGACTTCACACTTGATGACAGAGGAGCCATCAATGGCACCAACTCGAGAGCGGACAGCACAGCGGCCACACCGCCACAGACTTCACACCTGATGACAGAGGAGCCATCAATGGCACCAACTCGAGAGCGGACAGCACAGCGGCCACACCGCCACAGACTTCACACCTGATGACAGAGGAGCCATCAATGGCACCAACTCGAGAGCGGACAGCACAGCGGCCACACCGCCACAGACTTCACACCTGATGACAGAGGAGCCATCAATGGCACCAACTCGAGAGCGGACAGCACAGCGGCCACACCGCCAGACTTCACACCTGATGACAGAGGAGCCATCAATGGCACCAACTCGAGAGCGGACAGCACAGCGGCCACACCGCCACAGACTTCACACCTGATGACAGAGGAGCCATCAATGGCACCAGCTCGAGAGCGGACAGCACAGCGGCCACACCGCCAGACTTCACACCTGATGACAGAGGAGCCATCAATGGCACCAACTCGAGAGCGGACAGCACAGCGGCCACACCGCCACAGACTTCACACCTGATGACAGAGGAGCCATCAATGGCACCAACTCGAGAGCGGACAGCACAGCGGCCACACCGCCAGACTTCACACCTGATGACAGAGGAGCCATCAATGGCACCAACTCGAGAGCGGACAGCACAGCGGCCACACCGCCAGACTTCACACCTGATGACAGAGGAGCCATCAATGACACCAACTCGAGAGCGGACAGCACAGCGGCCACACCGCCAGACTTCACACCTGATGACAGAGGAGCCATCAATGGCACCAACTCGAGCGCGGACAGCACAGCGGCCACACCGCCACAGACTTCACACTTGATGGCAGAGGAGCCATCAATGGCACCAACTCGAGAGCGGACAGCACAGCGGCCACACCGCCACAGACTTCACACCTGATGGCAGAGGAGCCATCAATGGCACCAACTCGAGAGCGGACAGCACAGCGGCCACACCGCCACAGACTTCACACCTGATGACAGAGGAGCCATCAATGGCACCAACTCGAGAGCGGACAGCACAGCGGCCACACCGCCACAGACTTCACACCTGATGACAGAGGAGCCATCAATGGCACCAACTCGAGAGCGGATAGCACAGCGGCCACACCGCCACAGACTTCACACTTGATGACAGAGGAGCCATCAATAGCACCAACTCGAGAACGGACAGCACAGCGGCCACACCGCCACAGACTTCACACCTGATGACAGAGGAGCCATTAATGGCACCAACTCGAGAGCGGACAGCGCAGCGGCCACACCGCCAGACTTCACACCTGATGACAGAGGAGCCATCAATGGCACCAACTCGAGAGCGGACAGCACAGCGGCCACACCGCCACAGACTTCACACCTGATGACAGAGGAGCCATCAATGGCACCAACTCGAGAGCGGACAGCACAGCGGCCACACCGCCAGACTTCACACCTGATGACAGAGGAGCCATCAATGGCACCAACTCGAGAGCGGACAGCACAGCGGCCACACCGCCAGACTTCACACCTGATGACAGAGGAGCCATCAATGGCACCAACTCGAGAGCGGACAGCACAGCGGCCACACCGCCAGACTTCACACCTGATGACAGAGGAGCCATCAATGGCACCAACTCGAGAGCGGACAGCACAGCGGCCACACCGCCAGACTTCACACCTGATGACAGAGGAGCCATCAATGGCACCAACTCGAGAGCGGACAGCACAGCGGCCACACCGCCACAGACTTCACACTTGATGGCAGAGGAGCCATCAATGGCACCAACTCGAGAGCGGACAGCACAGCGGCCACACCGCCACAGACTTCACACCTGATGGCAGAGGAGCCATCAATGGCACCAACTCGAGAGCGGACAGCACAGCGGCCACACCGCCACAGACTTCACACCTGATGACAGAGGAGCCATCAATGGCACCAACTCGAGAGCGGACAGCACAGCGGCCACACCGCCACAGACTTCACAGCAGAGGCGGATCCAGGATTGTCTAAGACAGGGGCTTCAGACACGAGGGCGGCATATTTCATCGGTGACAGAGGCGGCATCGTCCAGAGGGGTGCCAATCCAATGTCAATTAAACGGGTCAAATATGCCTCTTCCGTAACACGCGCCCTGGATGGCCTCTGATAATTACACGCCCTGGAAGGGGGGGGGGGGGGCGGATTTCGACCCCCTATTATCTCGAAAACCACGCAACGTAGCGACAAGCGGAAAACGACGTTAGATAGCTCGAGACAAGCTCTTTCGAAAGCATTTCGTTCATTTTTTTAAGGTAAATATTGAGGTCACCAGAGGTCATCAAGGGTCAGATTTTCAAGTTTTCAAGACTTCGCTTCGAACACCCCCAAATATCTCGGGAACTATGATAGTTAGCAGCAAACGGAGAAAAAAAACAATAGAAAGCCCTTGCAAAAATGCAATCGACATAGGGATGCTCAGATTTGAACTCAGGTCAATAATTTAGGCTCCAGAGGTCATCAAATGTCAAAAACGTGATTTTGTTTCCAAAACTGTTTTTCGAAAATACTTTGTACATAATAAAGATAAAGCAATAGTGTTTACGCCATCGTGTTTGTCTCGTCAAGGTGCTTCGAATCATATTCATGGTGACCGGGTTAGGTCAACTGAGAAATTTGACCTCAGGTCAAGGTCAAGTGGTGACCCAAGTTAGTCATGTTGCATATTGGGAGACGTGTCTCGACGAGACAAACACATTCGTACCATTTTCTCTTCTCTATCTTCATTATGTCGATAGTTATTGACAAAACAATGTTGGCGGTAACGAAATTGACCTGACCTTAGGTCACCGATATTATAAATCCGAGATAAACAAATTGTTGGTATCTATGACCTTATTAAGTCATGCAAGATTGAAACCGATTGGCTTAACACTGTGGCTGTGGTACTACTGCAAACGTTTTGGAGTTGAGGTCATCATGTGACCTGGTCTGGTGACCTGACCTGAAATGACCCGAAGCCAAGAATTTTACATAAGGTGGGAAGTTCATTGCTGGACAGGTGTGCAAAAAACGGCGGCGCTGCACGCCACCGTTTTTGCGCTATCCTCGAAAAACCGGAGGGGGCGGATTTCGCCGCCCCCCCCTTCCAGAGCGCGTGTTAACCCGCGCCCGGGGGGGGGGGGGGGGGGAGGGGGTAGTTTCTCAATATATTGAAAACTATGCTAGATATTGACGTGAAACGTTCCGTACCTTATGTTGCATCCAGTTTACGTCTTATCTCAACATGTCAGTTGGGCAAACTACAGAGAGATCAACTCTGTAGTTTGATCAATTATCAATTAATTGATTTGATAGCATGTTGGAGGAGCGTGATGTGGCCATGATTCGCAAACTGATCTCGCCTGACGCGCCGCCGGCGCTGGCTCATCTCGTCCAGCGTCGCTCGGCTGTGACTTCCGTTTGCTGCTAACATCATAGTTCCCGAGATATTTGGGGGTGTTCGAAGCGAAGTCTTGAAAACTTGAAAATCTGACCCTTGATGACCTCTGGTGACCTCGATATTGACCTAAATTAAATGATCAATTAATTTTTAGATTTTGTTATGCCCAAATATTTGGGCATACATGTCAAGTCAAGTGTATTGAGGTCTCCATAAATGATGGCTTTTCAGCCCTCTCGTCATATACAGGCAGTACAATACCTAACTAAATACAGTATGTGAGTCCTATCATTAAAGGTATACAATACAAACGATTCAAATACTAGAATAGACACTTGCAGTACAAAAACATCGCAGATGGTCACTTTCAACTTCTCCTGTCATCCTTTGCGCGGTCTCTGCTGTTCCATGAGGAGACAGCCCTAAACGGAAAACTGCGTCTGGCGCGTTCCGTTCTAATTTTTGGCAGCTCTAACTGATATCCACAGTTGCCACGAGTACGCCTTATAGTCACAGCCGAGCGACGCTGGACGAGATGAGCCAGCGCCGGCGGCGCGTCAGGCGAGATCAGTTTGCGAATCATGGCCACATCACGCTCCTCCAACATGCTATCAAATCTCTCCCATCCCAGAGCCTCCAGGGCAGGAGTGATATGCTCCCGTCGGGCCAGTCCAGTGATGATACGTGCTCCAAAATTGATGGCTCTCTGTATGCGAAGCTTTTGGGTGGTAGAGCATCCTCCCCATACAGTGGAACAGTAATTAATGTGAGGGAACACGAGTGCCTGAATCAGTAATTGTGTGGTCGCAAATGGTAGCTTGTATCTCAACTTGGACAGCCCGACGAGAGCCATGGTAACAGCCACGGGTAACCTGTGACACCTGTTTTTCCCATGTCAGCGCTGAGTCGACGTACACCCCAAACATTTTTGCGTATGGAGTGGGCTATATTTCACTGTTGCCGAATTTTATTGTCAGATTGGGGTCACATCTTTTCTTTTGCGATTTGAGAACCAAAAGCTCAGTTTTGTTCGGGTTAATCTTATGTCGGTTCTGTATACACCAATTGAGAGCCACTTCCAGAGTGCTTTCGACACGCTGTTTTAGAGAACCCAAATTCTCAGCCAAATCGAAATCTAAGAATTGAACGTCGTCAGCGTAAGTGACCTGCTTGCCGTAGGGCAAATGTGGTGCTAAGTCGTTAGTAATTTTTTATAAAAAAAAACGTTTTGGGCCTAAAATTGACCCTTGGACCACACCGTGTGTCACAGGCAGTGCGCCAGCGCCGCTACCCTGGATTTTCTGGGTCCTGTTTGTCAGCCAATCATCAAACCAATCCACGCCATACCACCCCAGTTTGTCCAGCAATCGTCCATGTTCCACACTGTCGAACGCACGAGACGTGTCAGCAGCTAGTAGGGTAGTTATATGGCCGTTATCCATCCTTGATGAGATCAAATTGAAAGAATCAATCATTGCAGTTTCAGTAGAATGTCCTCTGCGGAAGCCATGCTGTTTTTCACACAATACATGATTCTGGTCAAGATATGGCGAGAATTGATTACATACGCACTTCTCGCAAAGCTTCCCTGGTACGCTATTAATAGAAAGAGGCCTAAAATTACCTGGATCACATCGATCACCCTTTTTGAATACTGGCACAAAACATGCCTCTTTCCATCTATCCGGCACCTCCCCAGTCCGCAGTGAACTAATAATCACATGTAACAGGTGGGGCCCAATTACCGGGAAGGTAGCACGCAACATTTGAACAGTCACTCCATCATTCCCACTAGCACGCGAGTTACCCATGCCTCTCAGAGCAAGTGTCAGTTCGGGCAACGTCACAGTTCTCACTTTGAACGCACCGCTGACAACACGGGGCGGCCGGGGTGGCAGTGCTGCCCCCTGCGGCGCGGCATCGGCGCACATGCAGTATCCAACTGTGAGGCCTATGTCATTAGGCCAATTCGGAGCAACATACGCATACTCGGAGGTTAAAACTCGGGAGGTTTGTTGTCCATCAATATATCAGAATAATAAATGTGACCAGATTCGGCAATTGCCCTTATTCCACTGTAAATGACGATCTAAATATTGATTCCGCGACGCAACGATCACAGCGTGAAATATTTATTTAGATCGGTCGTCAGCCAGCTAATCCAATTTTAAATCGTGAAGTCAGGTGGCGAATCCAAATTTAGATCGCTGAGGCTGCTGCGAGTGCCGAAATTGAGATCAACGGCCCTTACTTTGGCCATATCTGCCAAAGTAGGGATCTGATCATACAAGTACAAGACAATATGATAGCGCGATTCGTGCAGTTTCAACAGAAAAAAATCCAGGGGTGATGGACATTTTTTTTAGGGGTGATATGGTGTTTGAATGTGTAAATATAAGGAAAAAGAAATCAAATTTTAGATCGGATCTCCTTATAAGGGCATGCTCCGCCCATTTTGATGACGTCACGAACTATTTTTAATAGATTATTTTTTAGATCGCCTCCCCGTAGTGTTTCCAACTGATGTCATTCAAATTAGTGAAAGTGGTTTGGGAGATAATGGCGTTTTAGTGACGTCAGGTTATGCCATTTTTTGTGGAAAAACGATAAATGTTTGAAAAACAGTAGAAAATCGAGTTGTAAAGCAAATTGCAAAAAGATAAAATGAAAGAAAATTTTTGTTTTTCAAAATGGCTATCTCGGATTAGCATTTTTGTTCATTTTTGACCCCCCAAAATAAAAATAAAACTTATTTGTTTAGGAAAAATGCCACAAAATCTAAATTTTCAAAGATATCAAAAACCGAATATACATTGGATAACCAAGTATGAACGATACCCACCCCAAATTTCAAAGTAAAATATTTATTTTTTACCGCCTTATGGCTCCCAAGTATGATTAACTCATGACGTAATTTGTTGAATTTGCATTGTATGGCTTTTAATTACCAGATACAGACAAATAAATGCTACCACTGTATTTATTAGACAAAACTGGCCTAGAAACATGACTTTTGTATTTATATTAATCAATTTCAAATTTTGACCTTATGCAACCTGACCTTGACCCGAACTTCGCCTAAGGGCCATTATATGGGGTCAGGGTTTAAAATGGGATACTACTATCAAATTATACGTGTAAAATAACCCATAAAACATGTGTCGCATGACTTTCGTAGACCTTTTACCAATAGTGATATTTTCTGACCTGCCCTTGACGGTTTGTTCTTTGCTTACAATCTCAATTTCCCTTTTTCGGAAGATGTATTATGCCTCTGAGACCACTTGCCATAATAGTCGCAATATAAGGCTTTAAATGGAAAGTATAGCAAATCAACCCAAATACCTCGATTTTGACATTTCACCTGACCCGTGACCTGACATGTAACCTTATCTTGAACATTTCACATATGTTTACGTGCGTCTCATTGAGAGCTTTCGATTGCTTCCTTGCGCGTCTCGCTGCGGTTCTTGGTTCGGAAGATAACGAGGTGGCAGTATATGCCCCCCCCCCCCCCGTTCGGCTGAATACCCCAGCGGGGCGCTGCACTTTTGAAACTCTGGTGGCATAATCGGAAGGTCCGACTGCGGATCTACGTAGTAGGTTCACATGATTCACAAGATGTACATGATATATTTTTTGTATTATCCGGGCTAACTACATGTAGCCCGGAGAAGCAAAACAAAATATATTGTCGCAACATCGGGAAACTAAGTTGCATACGTGGATAAACAAGGAGCAAAGTCTTGTGTTACGACAGTTGAGTCGTTCTTATTGGGTCGCGCCAATCCAAGGGGATTATAAAACGTTTTCAGCGTCGGTCACCGATTTCACAATTTGACATTTGGTCTCAAGATCAAATCGAACCTCCTGTTTCCAAGAATCAGGTCCATTTTGACCTTACAGGTCTTCTTCAGGGCCACATTCAATGTAAAAGGACGGTGGACGCCGTAGCGCCCAAAGTTTGCGTCCGATTGCAACACAAATGGTCTCAAATGATGCCCCGTGCCCATTTCCAGGATGACAAGTATTCTTAGAGTAAATTTGTTCCCTGTGACCTTCAAGGTCAAAGGACTGGGAACGTTGTAGCGCCCAACTTTGGGCGCTAACTTGAAGGTGACGGGGCACAACTCTAAGAATACGAGATTCTGGAAATGGAAAGGACGGGGAACAATCCCGTCCTTCGACCCTGAATTTGACATTAAAGGTCACGGGTTTGACCTTGAAGGTCACGGGGCACAACTCTGAACATTCTTGTCATCTTGGAACTGGGCACTAGGGATCGTTTGAGACCAATTGGTCGCGATCGGACGGTAACTTGGGGCGTTACAGCGTTCCCCGTCGTTTGACATTTAATTTGATCTTGAAGGAGACCAGTCAGGTCAAAATGGACCTGTGTCACAAATGGATTTTTGTAAAGCAAGAGGTTCGTTTTGACGTTAGTCCTTAGGACCAAATCGCGTAACAATCGGTGACCGACGCTGAAAACGTTTCTGTGGAGCTGTGGACATCATGTATATTGGACATTCATCCAAGCTATTTTCAGGCGCCCCGAGTGTGAAAGGTACAATACGTCAGCACCTTCAACGTCTCGCCAGGCATATTTTAAAGAAAAGGTGTCACGGTTATTTCATGGGGGTCCACCCCTCTTCGTAGGCGCCATCCAGGGCGCTATCGGGAGTGGGGGGAGGGGGGCAAAAGCGTATTATTGGCTTCGAATGTCACGGGTGTCAGGTCGCTGTCGGAGGGAAGCTGAAGGTGTCAGGGTGCCATCATTCTGGTGCGCCGGGACTCCACATCGCTTTCGGGCCGGCAAGGTGCCATTCGGGGGCGGTATGATACCTTCCGAGGGTAGCAAGAAGATGCCTTTCGAGGGTGGCAAAACGTCTTCCGAACTCCGAAGGCGGCATAATGTACTCTGAGGGCGGCAAAATAAAGACATAAAAGAAAAGTGCAACAAAGAGCATCTTGGACCCATCCGAGGTTGCACCCCCCCCCCCCCCCCTCCACCAGTCTCACCCCTTCAAATCACCTTACTCTACCTGCATAAAATAAGGCTAATCCCATGAGTATTGATGAACTAATCCCTTCTCTGTAAAGTGTGCATCTAATCTAATTTTGAAGGAAGTAAGTGTCACTGCATCAGCGACATCCCCTGGTAGCATATTCCAATGTCCTACAACCCTTATACTGAAAAATGACTGTCGTAGAAAAATGACTGTCGTAGTCCTACTTTGTTTCATAATGAGTTTATGCTGATGACCTCTACCTCGATTTTCCCTATTGAACTTCAAACATTCGCTTTAAATATCCAGAATGCTGACCATTTACACATTTGAAGACTTCAATTAGATCTCCTCTTAGCCTTCTATATCTAAGTGAAAACATACCCAATTTCTTTAATCTATCTTCATAAGGTAAACTACCAAGACAATTAACCATTTTGTTGCCCTTCTTTAACTCATTCTAACAACCAGCAAATGTCTTCCGAGGGCGGCAAAATGTTTTCCGAGGGCGACATGATGCTTTCCGAGGGCGGCATAATGCGCTCTGAGGGCAGCAGGATGCCTTCCGAGGGCGGCAAGATGTCTTCCGAGGGCGGCATGATGCCTTCCAAGAGAGGCATAATGCGCTCTGAGGGCGACTGGATGCCTTCCGAGGGCGGAATATTGCGCTCTGAGGGCGGCATAATGCGCTCTGAGGGCGGCAAGATGCCTTCATAGGGAGACAAGACATCTTCCGAGGGCAGCATAATGCACTCCGATGGCGGCAAAATGTCTTCCGAGGGCGACACGATGTTTTCCGAAGGGCGGCATGATGCCTTCCGAGGGCGGCATAATGCCTTCCGAGGGCGGCGATGTACCTTCTGAGGGCGGCATAATGCGTTGTGAGGGCGGCAAGCTATCTTCTGAGGGTGCCAAGGTGCCTTTCAAGAGTGCTGCGACGCTGTCGGTAGACACAATTGCGCCCTGGCGGCCTCCCGAGAAAGCTACGGCGCCTTAGGCGCCGGCAAAACCTTTGCAAGAACGGCGTGACGGCGCCTTCGGCGCCGCGGTGCCCGATGGCACCCTTTGCCAAGGCAGTGGGCTTCAGCCCCCACGTTTTGTTTGAAGTAGGCGGTCTGACGTCAGCACCGGACTCATAGCGCCCTTCGATGACGACCCTGTGAAGCAGTGGCGGATCCAGGGGGGGGGGGGGGGGGGGGGGGAGGGCCTGGATCCGCCACTGCTTCACAGGGTCGTCATCGAAGGGCGCTATGAGTCCGGTGCTGACGTCAGACCGCCTACTTCAAACAAAGAGCCGCCACTGCAGGGCGCTGTAGACCAGGTGTCGGACACCGGTCCGGTCCAATGGACACCGGTCACCAGCCAGGTGGAATTGACTCGACATTGACGCGGTCACGGCACGCACCACGGTGACGTTTAACCACAGGACCGGACACGTGAGCGGTCCGGACACGGCAGCGGTCTGGACACGTCACATGCCAGGACACGTCATATGTCCGGACACGCCACAGGTCCGGACACGTCACAGCTCCGGACACGTCACAGGTCCGGACACGTCACAGCTCCGGACACGTCACATGTCCGGACACGTCACAGCTCCGGACACGTCACAGCTCCGGACACGTCACAGCTCCGGACACGTCACAGCTCCGGACACACCACATGTCCGGACACGTCACAGCTCCGGACACGTCCGGACACGTCAGCGGCAGGCGGCACTGGCAGCTCACTAGCGTGTTCACGGGTATTGCAAAACGGCCGAACCGCAGCAGGGGTGAGGATTAATCGTGGAAGGTGGGCACCGAGGCCGGGCTGCCGTTCCAAAAACACTGTCATTCAACGCGGAGGGAGTGAAGTGTTTCGATGGATCTTTGGCGTGACCTATAACTTCAAAATCTGCCTCCAGTTATCGTTGCTTTACACTAGGATGCAATTTTCGTAGTTATTTCAGAAATATAGCGCAGTTCTAGCACACGCAGTCCTTCCTCTAGTGAAATGCATATTGCATAACACACATGGGCCCAATCTCACCAAGTGCCGTGAAACAGTTTGGGGTAGAAAATAGTTACGGCATGGTTTCTACCCCACCTGAGTAAGATCGATATACACAGTATACACGTCACGAACAGTTGTACATGAATAGATAAAATACACTGACAATGTCCACACACACACGCCCCCCCCCCCCCACACGCGCGCGCACCCCCCCCCCCCCCCCCACCCCCCCACCCACACCCACACCCACACCCACGCGCACGCGCACGCGCACGCGCACGCGCACGCACACGCACACGCACACGCACACGCACACGCACACGCACACGCACACGCACACGCACACGCACACGCACACGCACACGCACACGCACACGCACACGCACACGCACACGCACACGCACACGCACACGCACACGCACACGCACACGCACACGCACACGCACACGCACACGCACACGCACACGCACACGCACACGCACACGCACACGCACACGCACACGCACACGCACACGCACACGCACACGCACACGCACACGCACACGCACACGCACACGCACACCACACACACACACACACACACACACACACACACACACACACACACACACACACACACACACACACACACACACACACACACACACACACACACACACAGGCTGCTGGTTTGGCTGTGCTAAGGGTCACACTGGTGTAACGCAAACACACGAATGCACGAGCCGTGACAAATTAGGTCATGCAATAGTTACGCCAGTCGGAGCTAAAACTGCAAACCATTCGCATAAAACGCTGCCCGTCAGACACCAGTGCAGTGGTGTGACGGCGCTACGCCTCATAACGTGCTTAGCGTGAACACAACGCCCCCAAAGCCGACGCCATCGCGCCCCTGACGAAGCAAATCATACACGGAGCGCACCCGCGCTACGTCGCCAGGCCAGCCATGACCGCCGGCACGTCACACACATTCGATAGTCGGCCAGCCATGACCGCCGGCACGTCCCAAACATTCGATAGTCGGCCACTATGACCGCCGGCACGTCCCAAACATTCGATAGTCGGCCACTATGACCGCCGGCACGTCACACACATTCGATAGTCGGCCACTATGACCGCCGGCACGTCCCAAACATTCGATAGTCGGCCACTATGACCGCCGGCACGTCCCAAACATTCGATAGTCGGCCACTATGACCGCCGGCACGTCACACACATTCGATAGACGGCCACTATGACCGCCGGCACGTCACACACATTCGATAGTCGGCCACTATGACCGCCGGCACGTCACACACATTCGATAGACGGCCACTATGACCGCCGGCACGTCACACACATTCGATAGTCGGCCACTATGACCGCCGGCACGTCACACACATTCGATAGACGGCCACTATGACCGCCGGCACGTCACACACATTCGATAGTCGGCCACTATGACCGCCGGCACGTCACACACATTCGATAGTCGGCCACTATGACCGCCGGCACGTCACACACATTCGATAGACGGCCACTATGACCGCCGGCACGTCACACACATTCGATAGTCGGCCACTATGACCGCCGGCACGTCACACACATTCGATAGACGGCCACTATGACCGCCGGCACGTCACACACATTCGATAGTCGGCCACTATGACCGCCGGCACGTCACACACATTCGATAGTCGGCCACTATGACCGCCGGCACGTCACACACATTCGATAGACGGCCACTATGACCGCCGGCACGTCACACACATTCGATAGTCGGCCACTATGACCGCCGGCACGTCACACACATTCGATAGACGGCCACTATGACCGCCGGCACGTCACACACATTCGATAGTCGGCCACTATGACCGCCGGCACGTCACACACATTCGATAGTCGGCCACTATGACCGCCGGCACGTCACACACATTCGATAGACGGCCACTATGACCGCCGGCACGTCACACACATTCGATAGTCGGCCACTATGACTAACAACACTGCCTCTACCGCCAGCGGCCGACGCACGTCGATAAGACACCAATCTGTGCGCAGCTGGCCGGCGGACCGGCGGACGACACAGTCTGGTACGGAGGGGTGGCGAGAGGCAAACGGGACGCCGCAGACGGGAACTGATGAGGCACATCACAGCGGACTTCTCAGCACGGAGGTGCTGGATTAAACCAGAGGCCAGCCCGGCACAGGATGAATTAACTGCACAGTGCACACACATCATAGCGATATAGGAATGTTGTAAAGTGTAAACCGTCCACGGGTCCAGGTAGGGGCCAACTCCGATCGGACCGTCGCCGCTCAGACCACGACCAACGACCCTCTCCGACAGAGATGCCGATCACAAGCACCAGGTGGGGCGGCATATCTGTTTCCAGCTCTGTCTCTAGTCAGGGCCGGTATGTGGAACCCGTGTAAAACCATCTGACGTGGAGACTAAGTGTAATAAATACCCCGTATTTGATTTTGACACCACCACCACTGGCCTGACGTGCGCGGCACACATCAGGCGCGGTGGCTGACACCCAATGCTGAACAGAGAACATGACGACTACACAGTGAACATGACGACTGAACAGAGAACATGACGACTGCACAGAGAACATGACGACTACACAGTGAACATGACGACTGCACAGTGAACATGATGACTGAACAGAGAACATGACGACTGCACAGAGAACATGACGACTACACAGTGAACATGACGACTGCACAGTGAACATGACGACTGAACAGAGAACATGACGACTGCACAGTACCCAGAGCTCCTGATCGAAACACCACACCTAGTGTTACCCAATCACGCCATCCGAGCATTAGCTGGCCAGAGAGCAGTGAGCCGGCATGTTTTCACGATCCAAACTAACACAACTACGCCGTACCTAATGTCCAAACTAATTTCCAATGACCTAATGTCCAAACTAATGTCCAATGTCCAAACAAAGCAACGTCACTGGTTCTCGCCGGATCAATAGTATCGCGTCCCCGCAAACACGCACATACATACAGATTACACATGACACCTGGCTGGCCAGTGACCAGTGACCAGTCGCCATGTCAGGTGGCACGGGCTCACGCCACGTGACGTCACAAGACGGCCACCTGCCCCGCCGCCGCCGCGCTGTCGCCGGGGTTACCGTGTGGGCCGCCACGCTGGGCAAACGACATTGGAACTATTGGCCCGGCGACCCTGGGCCCAATCTTACCCAGGGTAATAGAACAACGGGTAGGACAATAAGGAATGTAACCCCCAAATGAATTAAACAAGATATAATTTGTATCGTAATTGTTTTGTCTATTATAAATGAAAGGTATTGTTTGTCATCCATAACTTGTATTTCCATAGATATCTTTATTTATTGAATTAAACTTCAGCAAATATACGAAGCAGTAGTCGAAGTAGTGTATATTCAGTACATGTAGTAGTATTTGGAAGCGGTCATATTAAATTATACTACGAAGTAGTAGTCGAAGTAGTGCATATTTCAGTACCTGTAGTAGCATTTGTAAGTGGTCAGCGGTCGTTCCGACATTTTTTAACCCCCAAGCCGTGTTAACCCCTTTACGCCCGAACTATCGAACAATGGTAGATAGAAACGTTGTAGCTAAGGCTTGTAGCTATATGTTCCAGAAGTCGAATTTAAAATATGTTCCATAGGTTACGAGCCAGCCTCGTCTGCAAATCATCGATTTAACATGGGAACCCTGTTATGGTGTAGTAGGTTTTTAACGCCCAAACGCCCAAGTGCTGCCAACCGTTACTGGTGGGGGCTGATCTTACCAAGTGCCGTGGTCGCACCCAATCTTAACAATGTCGTGGTACGGCATATTGGTGCCACAGCCTGCAAAACTTTTCGCTGCAACCCGGGACCGAACCGGGGACATCCCGATGTTCAGTCAAGCGTTTTCCCAACTGAGCTATTTCGATAATGAGCTTCAGTGAACCAAACGCCGTAGTTCCCTAAGTGCGGCATTCTGAGCACTTCATTCACGGCATGCCGTACTTACGCATTCACGGCACTTGGTAAGATTGGGCCCCGGAGTTGTTGTTTGTTGTGCCCCGATTCTTCGGACGGTCTCTGGTCGGAGGAGGAGACAGGCAACAGCATTACGGGACAGCGACCAGAATGGTTATGTGGTGACACATCAGATGTTCCAGGTTCGTTCCTGATAAAAGGAAAGCCAAGACGCGGCTCTGGTGGATGAAGGCACACAGTGGCGTAATCATCCATGCCAGGTTTAACCGAAGCCAACATCTACAAATCATCTGGCATCTCGTCGAGTTCTCAATCACAGAACGGTGTTCTTCATAGGAATAAAGGGCAAGCCGACTCACCGCCATGAGCAGTTCGTGAGACCGTACACTGAGCTCCCAAGCCATACAGAGAGTGCGGCCCTGAGGCCCGGACCTGCATGCCGCTGATCCAGGGGGGGGGGGACGATATCGAGCTATCACGCAACCCCCCCCCCCCCCCCCCTGTGTACATTACACACAGTACACAGAGCACACGAGCACACAGGGCACGTCGGTACCGCGGGACGGCCATTACCGCGTGCTCAACAGCGCTGTAACTGCGACCAGCGCGCAGCTCGACACTGCCAGCTCGCTGGGCTGGGGCTGTCCAACACACGGCGACTATCTTACACGATATATTACACGATACATTACACGATGAGACCAGATATCTCGGCGAGGTTCCTGTTCGAGCCGAACCGTAGACCAGTCGCCAGAACCGCTTGTCCGCCAACAAGTGTGCTGAATCCTGCACGCTTCTGTTATGCCACCCACAGGAATGTATAAACACCTACTGCGGTGCAGACTAGAGCTGCCGCTTTCCGCAACCGCAGGCACGGCAAGGCGGCAAAATTCGGACACGGCGTGAGAAATAGCTCTGTTCGTTGATGATGTGTCCAGCGAATGTCCGACAGTGAAGGCTGTGTGCAGCGGCAAGCGTCTCTATGAGGTGAACATTCAATGTGCAGATGTGCAGTGTTAGTCACTTCAAATATATGGAAACCCTGAGGAGGCAGGATTCATGCAAGAACACAAGCCGACAGCAGTGGCGGCGGAAGGTATTTTCGGATGGGGGGGGGGCAAAGAAACCCCAGCCCTCCCCCCCAAAAAAACCGCGAAATGGTATCTCCTCGGATTTAGGCCACTATATTTTGTAGAGCATCTAAATGGTCGTAAAAAAGTCGGACAGGCCCATGTTAAAATATCAGGCCTTCCGAGGGCCCCTCAGGCCTACCGATGGCCCCTCTCAGACCGACTGAGGGCCTTCTGTCGGCCTTAGATGGCCCCTCAGGCTGGCTGGGGGCACCTCGACATTTTTTTACAAAAAAAAGAAGAAAATAGAAACGAATTTCTTGGAAGTTGGAGGGCCCCTCTTACAAATTTATGGGGGGGGGGTCAAAATCATATGTATTCCCCCCAACTTCTTGAGTGGGTGCCAGCTGCTCCACCTCCCCCCCCCCCTCTCTCTCTCTTTCGCCGCCCGTCTGACAGATAATAACTTTTTGATAGCATACCCCTCTGCTACCCACATGCTAACGCAGGTCATTTGCCGGTGAATAACCGCGGGCGGACACTGACCCCGGCACTGTACGGCCACGGCTTCAGGAAGTCGCTGCGCCGCGAACTAGGACGAGACTTTGGCGCACTAGGAGTTTGATTCTACTTTCGCCGGCCAGCGGTCAGCAACCACCACCTTGACGGCGAACAGGAGCATGGACGGCAAACGTGTGGGTTGCCAGGCAGCTCGTGTACACGCACCTCGCCTGGCAACCGGCCCACACACGGAGGGAGGGAGGGAGGGAGGGAGGGAGGGAGGGAGGGGCTGCAGGCCGTAATGCCACCAGCCCTGGCGACCGGGAGCGACGGCGGCGGCGGCGGCACGCGTGGATGGTCCACGTCCAGTGTCCGCCCCGGCACGGAAAGTCGGAGGGAGGGGAAGATACTGCAATGGAACTCGCTAGGAACGCGGAAAAAAAACTTACAATGCAGCAGGGGCATTCCACAGTAAGACAACCGGTGGATGCCGTCAGACCATTTGTAATGTTCTTGAAAAGTTGTGCATTGGGGGGTTTCAAGGGCGGGGAATTCATTGGTGGTGACCCAAAAAAAATATATATATATATTTTCCAAAATACGGCCTTCCGTATTTTCCTAAATTCACTGTGCAGGCCTAATTTTGACGACTCAGAAACTAAAACAGCGATTTTGAAAACTTGTTTTTGTTTTGATCAGGATTAGTCGAAGAACAATTCGGCAATCACAGATTTTCGATTTTTTGTTGTTGTTTTTTGTCACGTGACCTCGTGACCTACTTTTTGCGCCGTGACTTTGACCTTTTGGAAACTGAAATTTACATTTACGTCTGATGACGATTTGAGCTTCATTGATGTCCTTTCGTATACAAAAAGTGGGGTTCGACCTGTGAAAACTACTTTTGGGGACTTCCACAGTAAGACAACCAATTTCTATTCAAATTTGACGTCCGATCATTTTTAATTTTCTTGAAAAGTTGTGCACTGGGGGCTTCAAGGGCGGGGAATTAATTGGTGGAGACAAAACAAATATATATATATATATATATATATATATATATATATATATATATATATATATATATATATATATATATATATATATATATATATATATATATATATATATATATATATTTTATATCCGAAAAATTCCCAAGTTCACTAATTTTGACGACCAATAACTCCGAGACTAAAGAAGCGATTTTGATAAACGTTTTTGTGTTTGGATTGGTTTTAGTCGAAGAACAATTTGTCAATCTCGGATTTGCGATTTTCATTTTTGTTTGTAACGTGACCTCGTGACCTACATTTTGCGCCGTGCCCTTGACCTGTTGGAAACGGAAATTAACATTTTCGTCTGATGACGATTTGAGTTCCATTGATGTCCTTTCGTATATAAAAAAAAACTAAAAAGTGAGGTTCGACCTGTAAAAACTACTTTTGAGTCTTGCAATGCTGACACAATACGCTGTTTGGGTACGTTACGTTGTATTGGCCTGGCAGGTCATATGGCGACCTGATGTCGGTGAATGTAACAGGCACCAACCGAGAGATTTCGTCGTCAGGAGTCACTCTGGACTTGGTTTCGAAAGCCAGAGTGACTCCTGACGCCAAAGAAAGCCAGAGTGACTGTTTTCTGCATGCCAAGTAGATGCGAAGTTATCGACGGACAGGTGCCCGAACAGCGTATTATGTCAGCATTGCAAGGCTCAAAAATATTTTGTACAGGTCGAACCCCACTTTTATTTTGTTTACACGAAAGGACATCAATGCAACTCAAATCGTCATCAGACATATTAATTTCAGTTTCCAACCGATCAAGGTCACGGCGCAAAAAGTAGGTCACGAGGTCACGTGACAATTTTTCTCTCTCGAAAATCCGTGATTGCCAAATTGTTCTTCGACTAATCCTGATCCAAACAAACACAAGTTATCAACATCGCTTGTTTTGTTTCGGAGTTATTGGTCGTCAAAATTAGGCCTGCACAGTGAACTTTGGAAAATACGGAAGGCCGTATCTTGGAAAATATTTGGGGGGGATTTTTTTGGGTCACCACCAAATAATTCCCCGTCCTTGAAACCCCCAGTGCACAACTTTTCAAGAAAATTAAAAATGGTCGGACGGCAAATGCGATTTTTTGGGTTTTCTTATTGTGGAATGGCCCAGCATTGCTGTTTGTGTAACTGCTACTGAATGACTGCTGATGATTGTCGACACAATGACTGTTGTTTTGCTTTCTAAGTAGAAGGCAAAACAACAGTCTAGTGTGATGTTTTGCGTTGTTTAGCACTATTGCCCCTCGTTTCCTTTAAAGGAGCATGGAAAGATACATAAAACAGTATCTTTAACAGGAAACAATACAACAGCACGCGCCTGTCACGTGGTCGGTGGCTAATGCCACGCCACGACTTTTGAAGTCCACTTCACCCTCATTGAACCGTTCCCAGACCTGGCCCGTCCTCCACAGAGTAGCGGTGACGAGGTCTCGGATCTTTGCCGCCCGAGCGTTATCGGATCCGAGTGCGAACGGCCCACCCCCGCCCCCGCCGCCGCCGCCGCCCAGCATGGCTCGTCGGTGCAGGCGTACCGAGCGGCGGCGGTGGCGGCGTTGGAGGGTGGGGGGGGGGGGGGGGGGGGGCGGGGGCGGCGGCCGACTGACACAGAGACGGACGCCGAGCCGACACGCTAGTCTCTCTCACCGGGACAGTCACCTGGGACAGACAGACGGACAGACAGACACCGGCACGGAACCCGGCACCGGCAGCAGTGCGGGAGAGTGGAGAACAAGTGAAGCACTGGCAGCCGTGCGGGAGTCGGTGCTGGACGAACGCAGACCGGATCGGCGGCTCAGAAGACGTCATGCAAAGTTGAAACTCAAAGTCAATGCCACGCGTTTCCGCTCCTGCGCTCAAAATTGAATCATTTTCCTTATATGCTACGTCAACATGCCAGTATGCGTAGCCATCCCGGATCTTTCAAGGAAAGAGCTTGTGTGTGTTATTCCTATCATTTCGAAGCTAAAAGCATTCAGCGCCAGCCCGTCACCGGCAGGGACGACGGCGGCGGAGGCAGCACGTGCAGACGAGCCCAGGGCGTCCCGTCTTGTCCGCCGGTCACTATCAGCCGCGACAAGCCAAGCTGTCGGTGCAGCCACGGCAGCCACTGGGCATATCGGACGGGAATTGGGGCAGCAAGCTCCTCCGGTGTTCCGGTGCGGCAGCGACTCTCAGGCCAGGCGTCCTTACCGGCCGTCACAGCTCCGGTCGTCACAGCTCCTGGGTCACGGGCAGCGTGAAGGAGTGAATGAAAGGTGAAATTTATCCCATACTTTGGAAATACCTGAAGCCACGCAATGGTGAACAATGAACGAGCATTTGCTACGACGAACATACGTACAATGGTGTACAGTGGTGTACAGTGGTGTACAGTGGTGTACAGTGGTGTACAGTGGTGTACAGTGGTGTACAGTGGTGTACAGTGGTGTTCAGTGGTGTTCAGTGGTGTTCAGTGGTGTACAGTGGTGTACAGTGGTGTACAGTGGTGTACAGTGGTGTACAGTGGTGTACAGTGGTGTACAGTGGTGTACAGTGGTGTACAGTGGTGTACAGTGGTGTACAGTGGTGTACAGTGGTGTACAGTGGTGTACAGTGGTGTACAGTGGTGTACAGTGGTGTACAGTGGTGTACAGTGGTGTACAGTGGTGTACAGTGGTGTACAGTGGTGTACAGTGGTGTACAGTGGTGTACAGTGGTGTACAGTGGTGTACAGTGGTGTACAGTGGTGTACAGTGGTGTACAGTGGTGTACAGTGGTGTACAGTGGTGTACAGTGGTGTACAGTGGTGTACAGTGGTGTACAGTGGTGTACAGTGGTGATGTGTACAACAAAGTGTCAGACGGTGTCAGAGTGTGCTGCGGACAGACTAGAAGGGAAGGGCAGACTTACGTCGGATGGTGAGTGGTCCACAGCTACCAGCTACCAGCTTTACAATGGCTGATTTCTGACATTCATCGGGACTCCACCCACCGTTCATTGTGCAGATATATCGGTAATAAATAATGTATAATGAAACCACGGGTAACACTGCAGCAGGCCAGCGGTCAGATGGAAGCGGACGGACAATATTACCACATCAATTCTAGAAAGACATGCCGCTGCTATGTAGTGGGTATTCCCCGGGAAATGAGTATCCGGTCATCCAGCCCAGCACACGACGGTCGGTGATTCCCAGACTGTTCACGTCATGCCGGCAGCAGATGACGGGAAATGAGTATCCGGTCATCCAGCCCAGCACACGACGGTCGGTGATTCCCTGCGGACTGTTCACGTCATGCCGGCAGCAGACGACACTTGACATAGGCGTCTGTCAGTGCAGCATTCCCTACCGTAACATGCTGCAACATGCTCGCTACAGTGGCAACAGATGGTGACGTTCTATCGAACACGACAACGCTTTATCACACCATGCTCTGCTCCTGCGCGCCGCCCTGCCCTGGCCAGTCCCACCTGATATTGTCCTGTCCTTTCCTCTAGCTTGCTCTGCCAGTACTCCGTCCCACTCCTGCGTACCGCCCTGCCCTGGCCAGTCCCACCTGATATTGTCCTGTCCTTTCCTCTAGCTTGCTCTGTCAGTACTGCGTCCCACTCTGACCTGCCCCATACCTCGCCTCAACCGCCCCGTCCCGTCTCGTGTCATCCTACCCCATCTGATCCCGTACCGTCCCGTCTGATCCCATCTGATCCCATCTGATCCCATCTGATCCCATCTGATCCCGTACCGTCCCGTCTCGTCCTCCGCCGCCCAGTGAGGCACCTGCAGCCCCCCCCCCCCCGTCCCGTGTCCTCTCACCTGTAGCTGAAGCCGTAGTCGGGCGTCTCGCGGACCTGGATGTCGATCTGGCCGCCCGGACAGCTGCCCAGCGGAGTGTTGAAGCACGCGGACATCCGCCGGTACACGTTACGGATGTAGAAGCTCTCAAAGCTCAGGTAGAGCGGCGTGTAGCCCTGCGGATGGCGAGGACGGGCACACGGTCAGCATTGGGAGGGACACGGAGGCTGCGGGGAGGGCCACGGAGGCTCCTGGGACGGGCACACGGTCAGCATTGGGAGGGACACGGAGGCTGCTGGGAGGGCCACGGAGGCTCCTGGGACAGACACACGGTCAGCATTGGGAGGGACACGGAGGCTGCTGGGAGGGCCACGGAGGCTGCTGGGAGGGCCACGGAGGCTGCTGGGAGGGCCACGGAGGCTCCTGGGACGGGCACACGGTCAGCATTGGGAGGGACACGGAGGCTGCTGGGAGGGCCACGGAGGCTCCTGGGACGGACACACGGTCAGCATTGGGAGGGACACGGAGGCTGCTGGGAGGGCCACGGAGGCTCCTGGGACGGACACACGGTCAGCATTGGGAGGGACACGGAGGCTGCTGGGAGGGCCGCGGAGGCTCCTGGGACGGACACACGGTCAGCATTGGGAGGGACACGGAGGCTGCTGGGAGGGCCACGGAGGCTGCGGGGAGGGCCACGGAGGCTCCTGGGACGGGCACACGGTCAGCATTGGGAGGGACACGGAGGCTGCTGGGAGGGCCACGGAGGCTCCTGGGACGGGCACACGGTCAGCATTGGGAGGGACACGGAGGCTCCTGGGAGGGACACGGAGGCTGCTGGAAGGGCCACGGAGGCTCCTGGGAGGGACACACGGTCAGCATTGGGAGGGACACGGAGGCTCCTGGGAGGGACACGGAGGCTCCTGGGAGGGACACGGAGGCTGCTGGGAGGGCCACGGTGGCTGCTGGGAGGGACACACGGTCAGCATTGGGAGGGAAACGGAGGCTGCTGGGACAGACACACGGTCAGCATTGGGAGGGACACGGAGGCTGCTGGGAGGGACACGGAGGCTGCTGGGAGGGACACGGAGGTCAGCATTGGGAGGGACACGGAGGCTGCTGGGAGGGACACGGAGTTCAGCATTGGGAGGGACACGGAGGCTGCTGGGAGGGACACACGGTCAGCATTGGGAGGGACACGGAGGCTGCTGGGAGGGACACGGAGGCTGCTGGGACAGACACGACTTCACTGAGAGAGAGGAGAGGGAGGAGACTATTGAGAGAGACAGAGACAGAGACAGAGACAGAGACAGAGACAGAGACAGAGACAGAGACAGAGACAGAGACAGAGACAGAGACAGAGACAGAGACAGAGACAGAGACAGAGACAGAGACAGAGACAGAGACAGAGACAGAGACAGAGACAGAGACAGAGACAGAGACAGAGACAGAGACAGAGACAGAGACAGAGACAGAGACAGAGACAGAGACAGAGACAGAGACAGAGACAGAGACAGAGACAGAGACAGAGACAGAGACAGAGACAGAGACAGAGACAGAGACAGAGA
Source organism: Chirona hameri (assembly GCA_036785665.1). Classification (NCBI taxonomy): domain Eukaryota; kingdom Metazoa; phylum Arthropoda; class Thecostraca; order Balanomorpha; family Balanidae; genus Chirona; species Chirona hameri. Next base: position 1,018 of record JAXIVJ010001098.1, on the reverse strand, counting down.
CAGAGACAGAGACAGAGACAGAGACAGAGACAGAGACAGAGACAGAGACAGAGACAGAGACAGAGACAGAGACAGAGACAGAGACAGAGACAGAGACAGAGACAGAGACAGAGACAGAGACAGAGACAGAGACAGAGACAGAGACAGAGACAGAGACAGAGACAGAGACAGAGACAGAGACAGAGACAGAGACAGAGACAGAGACAGAGACAGAGACAGAGACAGAGACAGAGACAGAGACAGAGACAGAGACAGAGACAGAGACAGAGACAGAGACAGAGACAGAGACAGAGACAGAGACAGAGACAGAGACAGAGACAGAGACAGAGACAGAGACAGAGACAGAGACAGAGACAGAGACAGAGACAGAGACAGAGACAGAGACAGAGACAGAGACAGAGACAGAGACAGAGACAGAGACAGAGACAGAGACAGAGACAGAGACAGAGACAGAGACAGAGACAGAGACAGAGACAGAGACAGAGACAGAGACAGAGACAGAGACAGAGACAGAGACAGAGACAGAGACAGAGACAGAGACAGAGACAGAGACAGAGACAGAGACAGAGACAGAGACAGAGACAGAGACAGAGACAGAGACAGAGACAGAGACAGAGACAGAGACAGAGACAGAGACAGAGACAGAGACAGAGACAGAGACAGAGACAGAGACAGAGACAGAGACAGAGACAGAGACAGAGACAGAGACAGAGACAGAGACAGAGACAGAGACAGAGACAGAGACAGAGACAGAGACAGAGACAGAGACAGAGACAGAGACAGAGACAGAGACAGAGACAGAGACAGAGACAGAGACAGAGACAGAGACAGAGACAGAGACAGAGACAGAGACAGAGACAGAGACAGAGACAGAGACAGAGACAGAGACAGAGACAGAGACAGAGACAGAGACAGAGACAGAGACAGAGACAGAGACAGAGACAGAGACAGAGACAGAGACAGAGACAGAGACAGAGACAGAGACAGAGACAGAGACAGAGACAGAGACAGAGACAGA